>JALMGJ010000006.1:60140000-60427500 GCA_023362775.1 Charina bottae
ACGGGGGTGAGGCGGTCCCTCAGGTAACCTGGACCCATGCCATGTAGGGCTTTAAAGGTGATAACCAACACCTTGAATTGGACCTGGAAGCAAACTGGCACCCAATGCAGTTCGCGCAGCAATGGTGTTATGTGTGCCCTCCTTGGGACTCCTAAGACTGCTCGCGCAACCACATTCTGCACCAGCTGAAGCTTCCGGATACTCTTCAAGGGTAGCCCCATGTAGAGCGCATTACAGTAGTCTATACGGGAGATGACCAGGGCATGAGTGACTGACTGGAGACTCTTGATCCAGGAAAGGGCGGAGCTGGTGCACAACACAAAGCTGTGAAAAGACTCCCCTGGCCACAGCTGCCACCTGCTCTTCGAGCAGGAGCTGCGAGTCCAGGAGAACCCCCAGGTTCCGCACCGGATCTGTCTGGGGCAGTGCAACCCGATCCAGAGTCAAAGATGATAAGTTCCCAGATACCCGGGAGCCCACAACCCACAGCCACTCCGTCTTACCAGGGTTCAGCTAAAGCCTGTTGTTCCCCATCCAGCCCCCCACAGCCTCCAGGCACCGAGAGAGGGTGGTCACAGCCTCACTTACATCAAATATACATAATATATTTCTGAAATTATTTATTATAGCCTCCTCTCATGAGAAATGCATCTTGGAACAACTGAAAACACATCTTAATATACAGTACATTCTCAAAAACAGGGATGCCATAATATTTCCGAGGGAATAAGCCTCTTAAATGCAGGAGACCTTATTATTCCCTGCCAAAAATGGAGATTGAAACCTGCATGTGATTAATGATTTTAAGAAAAAAACCTAAAATACATCACAAATGTACAAATAGCATTATGTATTCAATATGGATGGCTTATATAGATCAAATGTACTCCCTCCAGAACTTGTTGCCAAGCATGTCGTGTATTACTAGGGACGCATCAGACTTGCAAGAGCTAACAGAGACATTTGAACAATATAAAAATAGCATTAACTTGATTATAATTTGCTGGGCTGTGCTCCAAAATACTGACAAACTGTCTCCTGCTAATGGGATCTTTAATTGATTTGGAATGCAGAAGAGCAAGACTTCCATTTTTAATTCCAAGACATTGTGCAATAAATTCAAAACAAATTGTGAGGAAGAAAACAGTTAACTCTCTCAATTATAAAAAAAGGAAGGTCAAGACTTGTTTGAATGGAGATGGGATGCCCAAGGTGTCAATTGAGGTAAGAAAGCAGGAATGGATGTTGCAACATGTTGTCCATGACCCTATTCGCCTCTTGCCTATTCTCAGATTACATGATTAAAAATAGTGTGTTTTTTTAAAAAAACTGTTAAATCTGACAGGCTACAATTGTTTGTTCATTAATTCTCAGAAATTCACAGGATGTTTTCAGTTCTTTTCAGGAATTCATGGGCTGAGCACTGCAATGCAGACATCAGTATTCCAGACATCTGTATTCCAGCCACCATGGACACTAAAGAAACATGAGCACATAGCACTAAAGTGACACATCTTAATGCATAAAGTGAGAATTGATAGCATGGCTGTAATCATTTCTGGAACCATAATGACAATTGTAAAGGAGCTACAGAGATAAAGATAGTTAGGGAACAAAAGCTGCAGCTTTTAGTCAATTGGTTTTGGAACTTGTTAATCAATTGAAAAAGTGTCTGAATTAATCCAACTGTCATTTTTAAATTATCAACAACAATATCAAAAATAGAAGAAACAGAAAGCATTCGTTTGAAACTTGAAAAAAATCACTCTTCCTTCTCAGACATAAATGGGAAAGCCTTTTCTAGGATTAATGCTACCGCACACATATTCACAATCTAAAAAAAGGATGCTTTTCCCTCAGAGATACTGTTTCTACTTCTCTAAGATGCAAATGTTTGCAGTCAAAAGGATCGATGAAAAATGTTTATGTTCATTTAGTAATGAAAGGTGATGCAATATATAACCAAGTAATGAGATAGAATATCCGAGTAAAATAGGCACCTAAGGTTATTCTTTTCTGCTTTTCTTCCTCCAGCGTGCTCCTAGGACTAGCTGTCAGAGCTGATCCAAGGATCCACATTGTCTCAGAACCAAATGTGACTTATTTCTAAGCAATATTTCTAGCACCCAAACTATCTAGCTGTGTCTCTGTGTCCTTGACCAGAGGGTTCCACATAAGCCCTACTCAACCAGCTGTCTGAGCATCAGAGAAAAAAGAAGTTTGATGCTGAATAAGAAAGAGCTAGGGAATGGGAGCAAGACTTCTGTTGGCCAAAGGGCTGCAGCAGACTTTGCGCGGCACGTCGCAGGTGCAGTATAAAAAAGAACCAAATCAAGCCAAATGCATTTAATTATGGTCAATGACCAACAAAGAAATCTCAGGAGCAGGGGCCAAATTACAACAAAGACTGTGTAATGATCATATAAAACCTAAAAATTAAGTCTTAAAAACCAGAGAAAGGGGGAAATTGAATAAAATACAGTAAAATAATATAAAACATAAGATAAAATAGGCAGTAAAGATATGTTTGCATATAGACTGGCAATGGAAAAATACATGTGATAGGATCTCAGGTTCATTCTGACCACAAGGACTGCACCTCTCAGTGAAAGGTCCTACTGTACCTCCCATCTAGTACTGCTGAGGATAAGGCATTGAAACAAGCCAAAGAAAAGTCTCTCTAGTGTGCTGGGCAGACAAAGTTGAATAAGTACAGTAGTTTGCTGGTATAAAACCCAGTGGTGGGCTTCCAATGTGGAACTCACCACTGAAAACTGGCTATAGCACCCAAACCCAACTGTCATGCACTGTCAAAGATTTCAGCTTCAGCTCTCATTATACAGAACCTAGGGGCAGCAGAGAATAGAAAGACTGCAACCACGCAAGTCAGCTGAATTTTTTTTTCTTTCTGCCATCTAGGAAAACTAAAGGGGCCAGTGAGCCATTGGAAAAGAGGAGTTTAAGCCCCTAAGAGTCAGCAAACATGGACTCTCGGCTCCAGTTAAATCATACCAGTTTCCATGCCAATTAAAAGCATTTGAGCAATTTGAGAATGGTAGGCTTTTCAAGGGCTTTTAAGTGCCCCTTAACTCCCACTCCAAAAATATAGGAAAAAATAACTCCCACCCTTTTTGCGAGAGTTGTGTGGCCCCAGAAGAAGGGCTAGCAGTGTGATCCTAGGGGGCAGTTTTTTGCACGCTGTACCTAGACTGCAGCATCCATATAGTCTGATTGCAGTCACTAATATAACACAGGACTGGGTGTGAATTGTTTGGTTTTGGCTTGGTTTGATGAAGCCCTAACCGTGGCTTAATGTTATGTGTGAACAGATGAGCACAACTTGTTCTAGCAACCATGACTTAAAAGATTTTGTCTAGCATTATGCATAAATGCTGTCACTATATGATCCTCCCAGCTCAGTGAGGATCACACAAGAGAGTTAGAGCACAGATGGTTCAGATTCTAGAATCTCCTCAGCAACACCATCAATTTATTTATTTGTTTTTAGATTTTCTATTGCTGCAAGGCAAACATACAATAAATTAATTTTTATTACTCAATAAAATAAACACATTAACTATAAAATTCAATAAAATAATCAGACTGGGTAATTAAAAATAGGGGGGTAAAAACCATTCACTGTTGGAGCTATTTAACTCCAGAACCTTCTATTATTCTCATATAAAGGCCTGATCAGAGTGTCCTGGGGTGATTTGTGTATTTCTAGAAGTGGTGTGTGGTGTTCTGCATCTAACCCACCCAAACCGATATATAACATTTTGTTCCTCTTTCACTGGAAATTCCAGGGTAACTTATATAGAATGGTGTAGGTCATACTCTGAGATATCCAGGTTTTTTCTTCTTGTTGTCAAACCATTCCACCCAAACGTTCCTGAATCCATATCCTAGGCTGGTTTTCCTATGACTCAGCTTTAGGCTAAATAGGTACTGTAGGAAACTATAAGAAACCTGATCAGGTTTTCCAACTATTGACTGATCAGTCTGAATGTCTTTCCTTTGAAGTTACTCCCACTACCTTAGAAAATTCCCTGTTGAGAACACTTGTCTTGTCCTCAAATAGCTGGTAAAGAGCAATGGATCTCCCATGATATCCCGGGGAATTGCTCTATCAATATCCTCAAAAATTAATGTTTCTGATAGACTTAGGGAGCTGATAACTTTTCGTTAGCAAACTTCGTTATATTTTAAACAGCAGCTGACCATTTAACTGTTCTTTGTTTTGATCCTATAATAAATGTAGAAGATGAAATAGGACTTGATACAGTCCAGAGAGGGGTCTTACCCAAGTGCCCCACGACATAGTGTACGCATTTACTTGGCTCTTAAGAAGATGAAGGGAAAGTTCTGAAAAAGCGGTCTCGTTCTCTATAGGTACAAGTCATCAGCCTGTTACGTGTTCACAGGAACGAACAACAGTAAATAAATTGATTGCTGTGTTTTAAATAACACAAGTATTTGCCTCTGAAATACATGACAAAATGTCTGGCAGGCTGTCTCTTCTCACAGAGTTGAAAACACAGATCCTTGTTTTGTCATACCCATACTTTCAAACCACAAATACACAGAAGCACGACCAGAGAAGAAAAGGCTGGTTTCTATCACAATTCTACAATGTAAAATCTTGTTCTATTAGAACAGGGCTTTCCAAAGTGCCGCCGCTGGCGACACACCCGGCGGAGGTGGCGACACGCGTGTGCACGGCGGCGGCACGGGGGGGCGGGCGGCGGCGCATGCGCATGGTGGCAGCGCGGGGGGCGGGCGGCGCGCGCGCACGGTGGCGGCGCGGGAGGGGCGGGCAACGGCGCAGGGGGCGTGCGGCGGCGCACGCGTGCATGGCATGCACGTACACACACGCGCTGCCGCTTCCGGGTGGTGTGGCGACACACCACGCTGTGTGTGGCAACACACTTTTGTGTCACGACACACAGTTTGGAAAGCTCTGTATTAGAAGCTGTCTGTAATTATGTACTAGTAGAAATGAGAACCTGGTCTCCTACAAAAAGGTAAAGGTTCCCCCTGCACATTTGTGCAGTCGTGTCCGACTCTAGGGGCCGGTGCTCATCTCTGTTTGTTAGCCGAAGAGCCAGCATTGTCCGAAGACGCTTCCACGGTCATGTGGCCGCATGACGCACGCGGAACGCTGTTACCTACCCACCGAAGTAGTACCTATTAATCTACTTGCATTTGCATGCTTTCGAATTGCTAGGTTGGCAAGAGCTGGAGCTAGTGCAGGAGCTCACTCCGCACGCAGGGCTAGGGATTCGAACCTCCGAACTTGCGATCTTCCGATCAACGAGCCTGGCGTCTTACCCGCTGAGCCACCACTCCCCTTAAATATGGTCTCCCATAGCTGTATTTTTTTTTCTGTTCACTGCAGATACTACACAGAAATGTTTCGATCTGTTAGTGAATTCTCTTCACTCTATAAAGTAAATCATATAGGAATAAAAACATTATAGTACAAAGTACTTAAAGAAGTGAGAGCCACTTTGGTGTAATGGTTAAGGCATCTGGTTAGAAACCATGATCTTAGGAACGAAGCCAGCTGGGTGACCTTGGGCCAGTCACTCTCTCTCAGCCCTAAGAAGGAGGCAATGGCAAACCACTGCTGAAAAACCTTGCCAAGAAAACTTCAGGGATTTGTCCAGGCAGTCTCCGAGAATCAGACATGATTGAATGTATTAAAAAAAAACTTAAAGAGGTAGGCTGGATCTACTAAAACTGCTCCTATTCTGCCAAAATTAAACTATTAAATATAATTTAATGTTTTTGATCTTCCTACTTAGAGCTTGCCCTTGTTATAAGTTTTTATTCTTTCAATATTACATTTATTGCTTGGATGTGTTGCAGTCATTTTGCTCACTCCTCCTAACTGTATTATCAGTATTATGTACATCTCTGTCAGAGCTTTCCAGTGTAATCTTGAGAGATGCACAATCATCTAATAACACCGTAAGAGGAAAATTATGTTAGTCTATGGTAGCCAACATCTGAAAAAAGTCTGGTAGCACCATTTAGGACTAACAAAATTTATTATAAGGCATAAGCTTTTGTAAACTGCAGCTCACTTCATCAGATACATGAAATACCTTAACTGATGTAGGATTTAAACCCCTACTTGCATGAAGACAACCACTCAACCCGAAGCAGATTCTCACAAGCAACAAGTAATAATTGGACAATGATACTAACATGGGACTCAGACCCTGCAACACGCCCAGTTGCCTACTTTGCTCCCACATTTACACCAATAACACCATTCCAGACCCCAACAACTTCACACACAAGGCTAGAGTTCCCTTTACAATGGCTTCCACTAATGTTATAGCATCACCTCCCAACAATGCCTCTCTGGATGCTATGCAGGACAAACTAGCCAGGCTTTCTGCAAAATAATTAACAGACACAAATTTGACCTCAAGTGTCATGCTCAATTGTGCTGGCATACTTTTTTTGTTCCAAAGCTGCTATGAGATCTGTACACTAATGGAGTGTCTTGGAGGTTAAAATGTTCTACTATTACTTTATCCTTATTTTGAATCCTGATGTTAAGCTGAGCTTACATAAATCAATGGGTTTCAGGATATCTCAGAAGGTCTGAACAAACACAATGGGTTTTAATACATAGTCTGATGATTAATTGACTACATGCCAAGTCATTTCCATAGAGTATGCCAGGGAACACCACCGACTGCACAATTCTGATTATTAATAGTATTCCCATTTTTTCACAGTGCTCCTTGACTTTTATTACTAGAGCTTGCATTTTCAGCTATCAGAGTAATGTCATCAACATAATACAGGTTAGCGAAGTTTCTTTCTCCAGTTTTAATGCCACTCTCATTTTCTTCCAATCCAGCCTCCCTCAGTATACAGGTGTCCTGTATAGGGCAGTAACTGAAATAAACATTGGTCAATATGTGCTTCAATATGAGGCTGGCATTCATCCAGGGCCTCCGCAGCAGTCCCCTCCAGCAATTCCTGGTATTCATCCGGGGTGTGTGAAGCAGTGTCTTCTAGCTCATACTCTTCTGAATCTGAGCTGGACACAACAGAACCTCCTTCTGAGTTTGGAGATTTTTATTTTTATTTATTTTTATTTTTTTAATTTTTATCCCGCCTTTATTATTGTTATAAATAACTCAAGGCGGCGAACATACCCAATACTCCTTCCTCCTCCTATTTTCCCCACAACAACCCTGTGAGGTGAGTTGGGCTGAGTATGCGTGACTGGCCCAAGGTCACCCAGCCAGCTTTCATGCCTAAGGAAGGACTAGAACTCACAGACTCCTGGTTTGCCATTGGCTCCTTCCTTGGGCTGAGAGAGAGTGACTGGCCCAAGGTCA
Source organism: Charina bottae (assembly GCA_023362775.1). Taxonomy (NCBI): domain Eukaryota; kingdom Metazoa; phylum Chordata; class Lepidosauria; order Squamata; family Charinaidae; genus Charina; species Charina bottae. Next base: position 60,147,368 of record JALMGJ010000006.1, read on the forward strand.
CCCAGACGGCTTTCATGCCTAAGGTGGGACTAGAACTCACAGACTCCTGGTTTCTAGCCCAGCACCTTAACCACTAGACCAAACTGGCTCTCGTTTCATCTTCAATATCTTTACAGATGTTATTGTAATACTACTTCTAGTCTCTTCTAACAGATCTCTGAAATTCCTTGTGTTCCTTCCTAAATTCATTTTCTTTCTTGGTTTTGGCTTTTCTTCTCTTCTCCTCTTGGCAATTTCCACCATCTGTTCTGACATGCAATTTGCTTTCTTCTGTTTCTCGGTCTTTGGCATCATGGCTATTAATTGATAAGGTATTTATCATCTGTCCCCATGGAACCTTTATCTGCAAAACCACACTGTCTTCCCTTCCCCCCTCACTGGCTTCATCCCTATGTATTTAAACCCTACATCAGTTAAGCCACTCCATGCATCTGATGAAGTGAGCTACAGCTCACTAAAGTTTATGCTTTATAATAAAATACGTTAGCCTTAAAGGGTGCTTCCAGACTCTCTCTTATTTTTTACAATCATCTAATGTGGATCTCTTAAGGGGACTGCACACATAATCTCTCCCTGCATTGAATAAGCACACAAAATGGCCAGAGGCACAATGTAGGTCTATAACAACAAACTCTCCCAAAGTCTTTTTAATGTTCATTAGAAAACGCATCTATGCATACAGACTAAGGTATGGAGAACCCCAATGTGGAATAAATGTTCCTCTACTCCCCAGTTAAGTGCTCACAAGCAGCCTTTATGAGATAGTATTTGAAGTAAGAGAAAGTCTGGGTTCCTCATCTTTTGATAGCTAAATTCTTAAATATGATTATTGCCTTTTTATTATTCATATATTTCAGACATTCTTTAAACATCTTTCAGAATAGACAAGTACATCTATCCATAGCTAAGGTAAAGGTAAAGGTTCCCCCCGCACATTTGTGCAGTCGTGTCCGACTCTAGGGGCCAGTGCTCATCTCCGTTTGTTAGCCGAAGAGCCAGCATTGTCCGAAGACGCTTCCACGGTCATGTGGCCGGCATGACGCACGTGGAACGCTGTTACCATCCCACCGAAGTGGTACCTATTAATCTACTTGCAATTGCATGCTTTCGAATTGCTAGGTTGGCAAGAGCTGGGGCTGATGCGGGAGCTCACTCCGTCACGCGGGGCTAGGGATTCGAACCTCCGGACTTGTGATCTTCCAATCGACAAGCCTGGCATCTTACCTGCTGAGCCACCACGCCCCTTAGCTAAGTGTGAAGATATTTAGAGGGTGGAACTGAGCTCCACTCAAAGAAGAGTTTACCTTTTTAATGCATTAAAGGAGCCCAATAATCAAGACACATGCTATATGACAGAATACACTAAATATTTGCCTGGATTCCACTTACTTTCCCTTTTATTGGGCTCATGTCTTCATTTTAAGACACAGATTTTAGGCAGTAAATTTGTAACAGAACATGCTGCCTGCAGAATGCATTTTCTATAACATCTTGACATGTCATTAGTCTTCATCTGCAGTGTCACACACTAAAAGCCTAACAGCAGCTGTGACTGTGGCAAGTGTACCCGGTTCCTGAAAATTGAAGTGGTATTCATTAAAGGTCTGATTTCACTTCATGATAGTAGTTATGATCTCTGTATGTAGCAGGCAGATTCAGGTGGTGCTTTCCTGCAAAGTCCACCTTAAACAATGCAAGGTTTAGTAAGTAGTACTCTATTCAGATGTTCCTATCTCACATAATCACACTTTTGTGAGACACAGAATACACAACATGGATCATCTCCTTGTATTTCATTCCTGCTATACATTTCTATAGCCCTCCATATATGGAGATCTAAAGTTCTCCAACAGTGTTTTCTATAACAATTATTGGGGAGCTTATACAAGTAAGAAAGTTCCTTGATACATACATTAAACCCCTGGTACGGTACATGTTGTGCTCACAAAAAGGATGTGATAAGTGAGCAGTTAGAAAACCAATACTCTCCTCATCACATACCGCAATTAAGTGGGGAGGTACAAAAATCCTTCCAATAGAAGAGAAAGATTTTTCAAAGAAAATCCTTGAACATGGCTGTCTAAGATGTAGATCGTTGCCACAGAGCAAAGTTTTGTGCATTCTCTCATACTGCAACTTGGTTTGAATGTAGCTGGAAGTGCATCTGGATCCAACTATACAGAATTAAACAGCCTGAAAACCTCCTCCTGAAATTATCCATTGAAAAGGACAACAGAATGGCTCTGCACACCACTAGTATGGGGACCTCCTGACACTGCAAATACCCAATCTTGCAGTTCTAATGTAAAACAAAGCTCACTGAATCACCTATCGAAGACCAGATAAAGCACTGAAAACAAGGAGATAAATACAATAATCCCACTTTAAACCCACTGTCTATCTTCTGTTAGGGTTAAAAGCCTAAGATAATAAACTTTCTTTGGGGAGCATCAGCATCAATATTTCATGACCATTTCTGACTCCCAGATCCAAGTCTACAACTGTCCTGGCCTGCCATGACAATTAAGTAGTCTATCCCTTGTCTGCAAACTGCTTCTTTTGTCCCTTCCTGAATTCTCAGTCCCCCACTTCACCTCCTGTATGTTGATGAGCTTTCCAGCTAGGTTCCCATCGTGAATCATCACTTCCTCCTCTACTTTCCAGACAGAACAGCAAAGACAGACTGATAATAAATCTCTCTCTTTTTTTAACTTCTACTTTTTCACCATTTTCTCTGAATCTCACTACTACCCCGCCCCCCGCCCCTCTCTGAGAAGGCCATTATACTAACTGCTACAATTTATTTTTGTTGTATTTATCTCAGTAAGTAAGTTGTAGATGTTAGGTCATAACATATAATGCATCATAAAATACAATAAAATAATAGTAAAATAGTAAGGTTGTAAAATAAAGTAGTAAATGTTGTAGCGGACAGGTCTAATTCCATCTTTGTTCTCTTCTTGAGTTCTTTCTGTATATATTCTGTTACCTAGCCTAAGCAGTCAAAATATTACTACAATTGCATTTTGGCTGATCAGTACCTCTAGCTGCAATGTAAAAATATGTCTGCCCAATTCATGACGCAATGGGAGATAGAATTGGGGGTCAGTAGGGGAACATAAATCTGCAAAATGCTCCTAGATCTCTAAAACGATGTCTTGGAAGATGGCATGAGACTTTTGTACCAGGCAATCTTGTTGCTGCTTATGTGGAACAAGATCAAAAATTCCATATTCTATCTGCTGGCCAAAAGAAGAAAAAAACAGAGAAAAGAGACATTGAAAAAATATTTTCCCTAAAGTGGTATCAAGAAAGCAGCTAATCCAGGGGTCCTAAACTGTGGGTTGCGACCCCCAGTGGGTCATGATCAACTTGGGGAGGGGGGAGTCACTTTGTGTGTGTGTGTGTGTGTGTATGAGTACTATCCAAACGTGCTCTGGAATTTGCTTTCCACTTTGCCTGGGAAAGCTGGCAGTAGACTGGTCCAAGGATGTGGGAGGAAGTTTTGACAGCACCCTGTTTTGCCTACATAAGCAAAGCAGGAATTCTGTTAAAACTTGCTCTGGATTTTGCCTAGGCAGCTATAGTATCACAAAGTTTGAGAACTCTGTGATACAGAGATTAAAATTTAATTATTAAAAGGGGGTTATTTCACACCCAACCTTAACCACAATAAGACCATCAAGCTTGAGAATCCCTGAGCTACTACTGTTTTAGGAGCATTACCACCTATACTTTCCAAGCTACTGGCCTTGCCCTGAAAGCAAAGGATACAAGTTAAACAGGCATAATTCTAAAAGCACAACTTTAAAGTCAAATGCATTTGTTGAAAATTGACAGCTATATCCTTATCTTTTCCCTTACCTCTGAAACATTCCCAGATCCAGGTTAGAAAGGAACAGTTGCTACCAGCTTATTTTCCTGCAAATCCCTCTGATTTCAAAGAAATAGGTTGCATTTCAGAAGACGTGTATACAACTATGCCTTAGTTTGGTGAATGTTAAAAAACTAGTATTGGGATCCAATGTGCATATCTATATAACTGAATGTTGACTATCTGCTCTCTCACACGAATAACTGTTTTCTTCCAGTGGTACTCTCTCACTCATGACTTGGCCATTCACAAGATTTATGTGGGGCTGTCAAAGTTCATGTGTGAATACCAGTCATATTTCAGACTTTCACTGTGCAATATGTTCATATACTTTCTCTTGGCAGGTAACCCTGAAAATAGGAAGCTGCCTTATACCAGGTTCAACAATTTGGCTATTACACACAGTACTACCAGCTCTGACTGGCAGATGTACTGCAGTATGTCAAACAAAGCGTTTTCATATAATTTGCTATCCTGGTATTTTGAATTGGAGATGCCAAATATTAAGCCCTGGGAGCACTCTTCCAAGAAAATAGCAGATAGAAGGGGGAAGATGAAAGTAAATCCAAGCTCACTAGCATATTTCAAAAACCAAGTTGTAATTAGAAAATCAAACTTATTTTACATTAAGTAAAATTATCACATGAATAGAAATTATGTAGGCTGACTTTCTGCATCACTCTGTAAAACATAGAACTGATGCCAGTAGCTCATGCTGAAGAGAATTAAGAATCCAAAACTATATGGAAGAAAATAAATTACATTTTTCAAACCATTTCTATTTTCTCTTCTTCCTGAATCTGGACTGAGGTAAATTAGATATTACTTGCAAAGAATAACACTTCCATGGGCATGTCCTTTTCAGCAGCCATCATGCTATCGATAATACACTACTGTTGGTAGTGCAGGGCCATCCATACCATTAGGTGCAACAAAGAAATTGCTTTGTGTGGCTGATACAGAAAAATAACAGATTACAGCAAAACCCCACCCAGTGTTCTGAACAACCATTTGAAGCAGCTACTACATTGCACATAATGGAAAATGGACAAACAGCTCTCCAGAGGATATGCTGATCTCAGGGCCTTACTCTGTAACAATATCTAAATTCAGATTTCTTAATTCATTTACGTTCATTGCATCAATATCCTAATGCAAGGCACCAAGGTAGCCAACCCTTCTGGACAATCACTCTTAATCATACTCTGATAAGCCCACCAGCAAAGCACCAAAATCAATATCCCAAAGGGAAATTACTACTACTGTCTTCTGGAGCAAGCACAAGACCAATACACCTTGCTTGTCCTCTTGTCCTCAGAGTGAAATACTCTGCATGAGGTGGCTGTGCAGCTGCTTATATAGGTAATTACCTTGACCACAAAATCCCTCACTCTGAAGAGCGGATGCAGTGAGGGGTGAGCCACTGCATCAGAGACAGAGGAAAGACATGGGGATTGGAGGCCATCTGCTGTTCAGAGAAATCCTTTTGAGCCATCCTTGGGATGACATCAGCCAGGGCTATCTCCACTGATAGCATGTGGTAGTTACCGACAGCGGAAAATACAGTTACCAATGTATACATGTAGTGGCAGATATTGTTCCATCACCAGTAAGATACAGTATGATTGCCAGGCTTCAGAAGGATGAACAACATGTGGCCATCCAGATGTTGAACCACAAGTTTCAGCAGCCCCAGCTGTGTGGCCAAAAGAGAGAAAATACTAGGAGGTGTAGTTCGTCAATATTTAGGAAGATCACGCGTTCATTCTTCTGAAGCTGGCTATTGCAGTGCATACCTATGGCCTATGGAAGGACACTGAAATATCATTCTGTCCCTGATGTGTGCGTGATGCTGGCAATAACTGAGGTATGTGATGCCTAAGACCAGAACTGAAAGTCATTAACCACCTTTACATCCAAGATTTTCCATTCCTTGTTACCTTTTCCCTCTCTTCTCCATGGACAGTGCAACAGTTTCTTTTCCCCAACTTATCATATGATAGCCTGAAATAATCAAGCAAATATGACTCAGTTCCTGCTGTGGTCATACCACTTAATATTAGCTAATTTGACACAGGGCATGACCAAGCTATCCTCCAGATGAGGGGGACTCAAATCATAGCTTAGTGCTCCACTACATATGTGTGGGCTTTATTTGTTTGTTTTTGTTTTAAAGAGCAGTTTCAAAGAAGGGAGGAATTCATTTCCCCAAGTGATACATGGGGGTAAAGAAGGGTTAAATTGATCTCCCCACACACATATTATATCCCCTCATTATGTTATTGAGGGACTGGACCTCCAGTAACATATTGGACCCTCTGTTATGATCCTAATGGCCCACAGTATGTTGATTTCTTGCTCTCACATTCAGCCTACTTGCCTATATGACAGGGGATATTTAAGAGAGGTTATAAGGATTACTTGGAAGAGGGTAAATATTATATAAGTATAGGTTCAGATAAACAGGTGTGTCAGAATTCTGCCGTAGAGTATTATGCAAAATATCAAGGCATGGTAATCCTACCTAATTTACTTCAGTTGCTGGAAGAGAATTCCTTCAAATAACCACAAAACCCCACAATAACTTCAACTGTGCCAATTGACTCCTTGTCAGAAAACTAGTGCATATTTCAAATGGTTATTAGCCAGCTATGTCTGTGTGTTCCAGACAAGACAAATATATAACTGTTGTTCTTAAAATCGTATTTTTCTTTAAAAAAAAGAAGAACTGAAAACACTGTCAAATTCTGTAGTTTAAACTCTTACACAATTTAAAGGCAAAAAATAACTACTAATTGAAATCAGAACTTACTGAAGCTTCCTCTGATTACCCAACATCCACTATTTGTAGTTCGGAAAAGTTTCTTTTTCTTTAACTTGGTCAGTCAAATCAGCCTTCATGTAATTCATTCTGTCGAAAACTGCTTCGCTAAGCATCACTGCATAAAGATACTAACTCCACTCAGAACTACCTCAAAATATGCTTCAACAATGTACTAAGACTTAATATGGAATGAAATGGAAACACTGTTCTTCACAGGCCATGATAAAAATATTTTGAATACATCTGTACCCATACTCATGTACTATAAGCTTCTGCAGAAGTCACACTTAGACTGTTTGCAATTACCTATATTTAAAGCATTTTTTCACCCTGCATCTTTTCAAGATTGCATAAAACATTGGTTAATTAAGCTTGAACAGACATGAAGTGTGTGAATGTACTACAAAATGTTGCTAAAAGAAATTGCCAGCTCTCTTTTGAGACATTCTAGTAAGAATTAAAGATCTAAAAGTAACACTTCATTTACTTGTTATCAGACACACACCTTAGTATTGCTTTGTTGCAACTTCAAAACAAAATATACAGTCTTCTGCTGAGGCTTATGGAAATACTTATGCTTACGAACCACAGAAAAATAGCTGAATATGCTATTCAGCCAATAAAATTCTAAACAATGTCCAATTCACGTTTTCTTATTCATGGAGTATTGCAGAGAACTATAGTTATTAAATGTAGGCAGAGAGTTGAACATGTAGTTTCCAGGAGTTGATTTTGATTCAAGGAAGTTTTTACCTTTAGGCAAGCTGAAAATTTTGTCCCTTTTAGTATCGTTTATGTGGCACAGTAATAAAGGACAAGCAAGGAGCAGCTTGTTAGAGGAAAAATGGGAGACCACATCCCATATGCCCCACCAAATGCACTGGGACCACTTCTGCGAATACATTAATAGGTTCAAGTTCTGCATTATTATTATTATTATTATTATTAACCGCCTATCTCAGTATAAAAGTGACCCTGGGCGGCTTAGAAATAAAAGTTATAAAACCATTATAGAAATAGAAAAAGTACAATAATAGAAGATGAAAGAGGGAAACTAAAAGGCGGAGAGAGCATCTTTAAGTCACCAATTATTTAATGCTGAGATAATATATAATGTTATGTGAAAAACTGGGACTAAAATATGCTTTCCTATTCTGAAGATATACTGTACTTTGTATGAATGGTTCCTTCTACTAGAGATAGAAACTTTAAAGCAATCACAGTTACAAAGAAGAAAGCAAAATATATCCATAGATCAAACTATCACCTGTGACTTTGAAGAACAATCTCAAATACTACATAGAATTTAAAATGATTATACAGGATATACCTTTAACAACTGGACAAAATTCAACTGTAACACATTCATCAAAAACCCATTTTTTCAAACTTCCCAGTAATGCATTTGCTAGGCTTGCATGTCTACTTAGCGTTTCATTGATTTAATATAGGAGGATCTTCTATATAGCACCACTGTCCTAACCTAACAAATTCTCATTTCCACTGTAAGCAAACAGTTCCAGGTGCTCTTGATCTTGTTACTGGCGTGCCCTAATCAGATGCAGTTCCTCACTGCAGAATTCAAGAAGTCTCCTTGTTTACTTGCTATCTAGACTAGAGCAGATCAGCTATCAGAGCAGAAGTTACTGATTCCTAAACTTTCAGAACATAAGGTTGCATCTACATTCAACGATAGACATAAGGGATTGAAGTTAGAAAATCAGTGCAATCTACTGAATAGGCTAAGAGTTCCAGAGGCTTTGGAAAACAGAAAAACAGAATGGGAAGAATCAAGGAAAAATGGGTGCTGGATAACTTTGAAGAGTTCCATGTTCAGGATGCGCCTTCACTGATTTTCAAATATCCCCTTCAATTACTATCTGATTTAGTAGAATCTCCTGGCCATCCATGCTGCCACAGGAAGCATGGTGCAGGAACTCTCACATGAAGTCAGGCCACTGGTCCACTAGTTTTTTTTTTCTTGTACTGTTTTGCAAACTTTCAGAGGAAATACTACAAATGGAACCTCACATTTTTTGTATGGAAACCATGTGGTCAGTCATTCTCAGAACTCATTCATGCTTTATGCTGGACCAAAATCTAATTTGTAGATCAGCTTATGGCTTAGGGTGTTGTTGAAATCTGGACCATTGTATTTTATTCATAGTTAAATAAGCTATAGGTTAGCTCAATTATATGAATCCAGCATCACTACTTGTTATTTATCAACAGCTGTTTGGGCTTTGTTTATTTTGTGGAGATACATTAACTGAAAGGCAACAGAATTGAGATGGAAATTCTCACTGCTTTTTTTTAAAAAAAATCATTTTGCACTAGAAAGACAAGTTTTCTGACATGGATGGTCAATATGTTGTGTAAAGGACTTGAAAGGTAAGTTTTGCAAAGCATATTGATGTGAATTAGACTCTCCTCCAATTCACTTTCAGTGGGACTACCAAGTACACCATGCATACAACATGCAAACTATTGGATACAGTCTTCACAGCACCTGTGCTGAGCTTTCCAGCAGACACAACTGCTTTAATGTTTTTAGTAAAGGTGCTTCATTCATGCCAATGTACATTGCAATGTGTTTCTTTTAAATGCATAGCATTGATATACAATATAATTGGCAAACATGATTTGATCCTAATTTTAATATCCAAAAGATAATTACATAATTGTTCATGCCTGCTTATTTCTGCCTTAATTAAAATAGCAATGAGCACTGAGTGATGGGAGTCCCTGCATGTAAGAACAACTCTTTTATTAGTCATTTCATTACCATTGTGAGGGTTTTTAGTATCTGATGAAATAATTGTTTCAAATTGAATACTGAATTCAAGATACCATCTAGAGCAGTCTGGGCACTTCCATATCTGTGAATTTCAGTTCCCAGAATTCTCAGCATTGCCATGTTTGCTTTAGAATTCTGGAAGTTGAAATCCATTGATCAGCGGCCACTCCACATAAAGAAGGGACTTCTATGAACATGTTCCAGAATCATGTCCAACAGCTTTTTGAAGACATCTAACATAGCACCAACATCATACTCTGTAACAGTGACCTGTATAAACTAAACAATATAGTTTTGTTGGAAGACCCAAGTTCTGGTTTTAAAAGAAAAGAGGAAAAAAGCTTTTTCTCTATTACTGCCATACCAATGGTCATAAAGTTGGGGAAATGGTGCTATGTACTTGGCTCCTGAATGTACATAACCAGAGAGGGAAAATACATATGCATACTCTTTATTTCTACAGATTTATTGCTATATAGCAGGCTAAGCATTCTTTTGATGAGCAATGACCACACTTAATATTTTTTGAGGAGGAATGAGGATAGCAAAGTAGAAAAGGATGCATTATGTAAGTGAATACATCTAGGATTTTAGGAGAAACTTTGAAGGGAGGTGTTGTTATTTTAACTATTTTGGATTATATTACTGTCTCCATGTATTTATGACTTCAAAATGACAAAAACATAGCTCAGATTTTAGCACCAGGATCAGAAGGTCCTCTGAAGGCCACCAAAAGAGGATTCCAGGGTTGCAACTGGCCCAGCTGTTGACAGCAATGATTGTCAGGATCATATATAATAAAACACAGATAAAATAAATACGAACACCTAAAATTCATAAGGCCACTAAAACCAGCCGAAGTTAAAACAGGAGACATGCCTCAAGCAAAAATTATGAAAATTAAAAGGTTTCCAAGAATAAAAAAGATCTTCACTGAAAGCCCAGAAAACAAAGCAGGTGCCAAATAAGTTTCTCTGATGGACTATTACTGAGGATTCACTCACAATAATTTCTTCACATAGTTTACATGTGAGGAAACCTAAAACAGAGCCTTCAGTGATAAAATTAGGAGTTTGGGTAGAAATATGTAGAAAGCCAGAGTTTGCAACTGTTACCTCTGTTAAGTAGAACAACTAAAATTCATGCATTTATATATATAAGACACATGAAGATTTATCTTGATGCATTCTAAAATATGTAAAAACAGGATTACAGCAATAGCTAGCCTGCCTGTCAAATCAATATTAAAATCTCAAGATTTTTCTTTAAATGATCTACAGTGCCAAGAATGTAACTGTTATGGAATAAAGCAACTTTCCATCAGGAAGTCCTAAAATTTTGCATGGCTATCACATGAAATCTATTCATTGAATGAAGTACGATTGGCTGCTTTTGCACAATACATTAAGCCATTGTTCATTATCCACAAAGACTAAGTTAACACAACATTTTATACTAAAAGTCAAACAAACCATTTACGGCATAGCCTTGTTTAGCAAGACACAGATTCCCTACTTACATCATCTCCAGCTGGGTGATGGGTTGAAAGAAGCCTTCCATTCACATCTTTGCTGTTGTTGATAAATGAGTTGTGCTACCATTAGGCAGACTGAAGTAGCCATTTAGAACTGGTTTGAGAAACTATGGGAAACAGGTGGGGAGGAAGAATTCAGTGGGTGCAAGAAAAGGCAGCATTGTTCAAAGGTGGATATCATGGGAAAAAAAGTTTCAAATTGGCTTGCTGTAAATCTTCCTTAGTTTTATGGTTTTCAACCTGACTAGCATAAAAGAAGATTTTCTGAAATCCGTGCAGTTCGTGCTTCTTGAGCTTGCCATGTGTACTATGAAATCTGCTCTGGAACCTCTTCTTTACCTATATCATAAATTGCAACTGATTAGACTTTTTTATTGTTAGTGGTGAAGTAATATTCAACTGCCAATAATCCATTTTCTACATGACATTTGGAGGAGCAGCACCATCTTGTCCATCTGAGGAAAACTGATTCAGAACCATCAACCTTTAATTCAGTTCCTGTGACAACAAATAACTCTTAAGTTATCTAAACCTGGGCCAGACCTATCTAGCAGACTTTAGGCCCATTAAGCTTCTCTTAGCTACTGGAATTAAGGGTCCCCAAGAAATGTTACAAAGCTCTCAACCTATTTATTTACTACATCTGTACTCACCCATTCCCAGAGGCTCTAGGTGGTTAACAATAAACAATTTCACACCCCCAAACCCCAAATACATATAAAATGTATTTATATTTTTATTAAATTCCATATAAATGAGCCATGTGTGCATCAGACCACACCTGAATATTATAAAGCACCCTCCTCCTGTGCCAGACAGAAATGTTTTTACAAGAGTCCTAAAACACCGTGGGAATGAAGCAGATTGAAGCTCTTCTGGGAGGGAGTTCAACAGAATGGGGGCACTAATGGAAAAAAGCCCATCTCTGAGGCCCCATCAGATGCCCATTCTGCAGAGACAGGGGACCTGGTGATAGCTGACCCTATGAGATCATGTTGGATGGGTAGATGAATGCCAGAAGAGGTGGCCAGTCAGATAACGAGGATTGGAACATTAATGGTGACAACCAGCACCTTGAAACGCACCCAGAAGCCCACTGGCAACAATGGAACTCCCAAAGCAGAGGTGTCAGCTGAGTATATTGGGGCATACACATTGCTGTGCAGACTGCTGCATTCTATACCAGCTAGAGCTAATAACAACATATAATGAGAGATCAGGGTCCTTACTCAACTTATGTGTTAATGGTGATTTTGTCATAAACAGGAGGGAACGTCGTACGGTATATCTCATGAACCTTAACCCAGCTGAATTCTTTCCTGTCCCACAGACTAAATAAAAAAATTGGACCCACTTGAAAGGTTCCAAATGATCACAAAGAAAGGACTATTTCAGGGGCAGGAAAAAGGGAGGTTTGAAAATGTCAAGAATATACTTGCTTCTTATTATTTTTATACAAGATATCCTGAGCTCTTGCAGCAAGATCACTCTTCTGTTCAGATGGTATAAGAATAAACTGTTTAAGAAATCCTACAAATCTTTCAATCCTCCCAAGTACTGCTTTTTTGCAGAGACCGCAGTGCTCAGTATACATTTAAGAGTATTTTCACTGATGTGTATTTAATCCATCCAAACCTTTTGGAAATTAAAATGAGCGCTGAAGCAATTATTGGTGAGTCATTCCCTTCGGTCCCCTAAGGTTATCCTTGCCTTCAAGCTCAATCAGTAATATGCATATAGGAGTATTTGAGCCACACTAAAGATGACATCTGTCCTAGATGTTAAATTCATTTAAAAAAAACAACCTCCATCTTCTCATGATGGCCGGATTTTATTGTAACGTACTATTAATAGAGTAGCATTTTTATTCGATATGTGTCTATATCTACTTTTACCCAAAACAACCTTTCCATGAGGAAGTTTGGACTGTGGAGAGTGACTGGCCCAAAGTCACCTAATGAGTTTCCACATCTAAGGGTGGCCTAGAATCTTGGTCTTCCCATTCCTAGTCCAACATCTTCACAACAACTATACTGCACTGGCTCTCTGTTGTATTATATATTTGATCATTAGATTCTTATTTACCTGTCAGCAAGACTCCATACATGATTAATTGCTGCAACTTATAACAGTCTCTCTTAGAAATCATTACATTCCAAAGTAATAGCCATTTCTGACTTAAAATCTAGTCATTTACTTGCAATCTTCTTTAACATAATCAACCATGTTTAAATTGGTTGAAAATTGATCAGGTCACAAATTCAAAGCTATTCATTCTGTTCATTAAAAAGCTGTTCCATTACTGATGAAGTAGATAATTATATTACTTTGTATTTTATATTGCAATTATAATGTGCTGAACCTAATTATTCTGGAGGACTGAATTGTTACTTTTTATTAAATGTTTTGGAAGAAAAACTACTCTATAGTTGTACATCACAAAGAACCACTATAGTCAAAGGAATGTTTTCCTAGATATTAGAGTGTGTTCATTATACTCTATTGTGTTGAATGTCTGATTATATAATTTTGTTTGTTCTGTTTCATGAAGATCATGCCCTATGATAAGTGGCGAAAGAAATTGCTCCTCTACATTAGGTGTCTTGAGACATAATGAAATTAATTTCTGATGAAATAAAAATGGGTGTGGCTAAAGTGGGCGATCCTGAATATGAATGGCATTGGTCTCCTCTCTATCACAAACTTCAGACTATCAGGCTTATTTATATTTACTCAGAAAATACAGTAACAGCTAAAAAATTCCAACTCTATACATGATTACTTTAAATCAAAAGATCTTACTCTGTGGATGCTGTATAAGTATTAAAAATATCAAGTTGTGAAAACCTCATCACAAAATCTTCACATTTCTAAGAATGGCATTTCTTGATATTTTCACCTCAAATACTAGATCTCCTTTCCTTTTTAGAAATATTCCTTTGGATACTTAGAAAGATCAAAAATTTATAACTGCTTATAGAAGATGTGTATAACCCAGACTTAATTTGTAGAGAAAGGGTTACATTGGAAAGGCAGTAATGCATTGGGTGTTTAACAATTATCCTACCTCACCCCTCATTTCCTGAGCCTCTGAAATGGGCCAGATATAAAAAGCTAAAATAAATATCCTGTTAAGTGTATGTACAGATGATTTCAACAAATTTGAACTCCTAATGTACAAAATACATTAGGAGTTTAGTGTTTTGATTCATATTTTTTAAAGTGTTACATTTTTAATTGTAAAGTTTGACATCTGCACAAATACAGGTTGAAAAATAAAAAAGGATGGTGTCCATTATGGTAAACCCTTTCCAAAACCACCTGATGTTTGTGTAGTAAAGTTTTGGGATTTTTTTCTTTTGTTTAATTATTTGGGTCACTCTTCAACTATGTCATTAAAGATATCAGAAAAACTTTTCTATCTGGAACCTAACACAAAAGACTTGTTGGCAAAGCACAAGCAGAGCCAAAAAATGGTATTTATACTCCACACCCATAGATAAAGTAACTTACATGAATACTGGCACAACAGAGTAGATCTGTATCAGAGCTGGTATTTTGAGACAAATAAGGTGCTTCATCTTGCCAGACATTTAACTCCTTATAAGCTACATAACAAAGGACACACTGCTATGGGCACATTCACTGACAGTAAAAATGCCACTCTACCCGAAGATATTTTTTTTAATCTATATAGTTTTAATTATCAGTTCATGGGATAGTCATCTATTTGTGAAGAGGTCTTACTTCACAAAAATCTCTTTAAAAGAAATGTTTCACTTAGATTTATGACAAAGCAAAGGATCTGCACTACCCATTATGAATTGATGCAAATTTCACGCTTTATAGTAAGCCATAATGTGGTTTGTTTGGCTCTTGCTTAATATGATGAGTGAACAGGCATCAGGAGTTGTAAAGCATGGTTTATGGTTTAGAGTATTGTATGTATTAAGCCACCATAAACTATGGTGGAGGGAATCATGTGTAAACAATTCATGATAAAATATACAGTATGTGCATGTGGTCTAAATGTTAACATGCATAAGGTCATGAACCAATAATAATGAAGATATCTATGCAAGATGGTACATACAGTATATATTACCTTTGTCTATATGATATATTAAAATGCATTATATTTTATGGCATCATAACACCCAAAGTAGTCATGACTCATGTGTTACTAATTTGCTGTTTGAGTTCCCAACTAGAAAATCTATGTCTCAGCTTGCAAAGAACACTTCATAAAACCAACCAACCGTCCATACAAAATACCCCACATAATAAGAGGCTTAGCCTATGCACATCTTTATAACCATCAGCTTCCCTGTGTAACATTTGGCATAGAACATTACTTTAGTTTAGTTTTAACCATTCAGTCATGTCCAACTCTTGGCGATTTTATGGACGAGAGCTCTCCGTGCTGCCTTATCAAGCACGGCTTCTTTCAATTGCTGGATGTTCATCTTGGTTATCTGTTTTGATGGTGTCAAGCCAGCGTATTCTTGGCCTGCCCCTTCTTCTTGTTCCACTAACAATTCCTAGCATCACCGACTTCTCTAGTGAGTTTGCACGCATGACATGGGCAAAGTAGGTCAGCCGTAGTCTTACAATTTTGGCTTCTAATGATGTATCTGGTTTTATACGGTCCAGTACTTCTCTGTTGGTTACTCTGGCTGTCCATGGTAAACGTAACAAGTTACGCCAGCACCACAATTCAAATGCGCCAATTCTTCTTTGGTCATCCATTCTGCACTACCATCATCCAAGTCCCAACAGAAATCATTCACAAAGGCAACCAATACTGTTTTCATCCCATTACAGAGTAAATCCTGACTAAAAGGCACCCAGATAACAACTTTCATCTTTTGCAGCTGAAGTCCCACTATCTTCTCCAAGATGTTCCCTAAAAAGATAAGGCTAGAGACTGAGTGGAAGATGCTTAATCTGGGCTTGAGATGCAGGAGACATTACTCCCTCTCTCAGAAAGACATTGATTATCTATGTAACCCACTCCTTCACTCCCATCTCAGTCACCCAAAAGAGTCAGGGGGGCAGGGAAGGCATTGCTGCCTGGAAGAAAGCAATGGCAAAACAAGAAAAATATTACTAAGAAAATTACATGGAAGAATTCAT
This sequence comes from Charina bottae, assembly GCA_023362775.1. Classification (NCBI taxonomy): domain Eukaryota; kingdom Metazoa; phylum Chordata; class Lepidosauria; order Squamata; family Charinaidae; genus Charina; species Charina bottae. The sequence continues at coordinate 60,163,533 of JALMGJ010000006.1, forward strand.
AAAAACACCAAGAGTCAAGCTCAACTCAAAGGAGATTTTAATTGCCTATCCGTAGTGGCAAAATGCTGTGCAATTCATTAAAATATTAACCACACAGACTCTTCTTCTATTGAACATTATTTTTACTCCTATTAAACTCCCAGTTCAGACACACTTGCTAAGCATTTACTTGCTGGCAAAATACATTTCCTTCTACCAAAGTAGTTTATAAAAGTGTCTCAATTAGCTGCTGTAAGTACTTCCATAAGTTTCCTAAGAATCTTCTGATTTGTTATGTGCTGCACACATCAACTGAACAATTTTTGGTTTCCTATCCTAGCTGTGTTTCCTATCCTAGCAGTGAAGCATCTTTCAGCAACTGGAAGCATAGCTGCGTACGTATGTGGTGGATTTCAGTAATGCTGCTGGTTCTCAGGAAGGAGGGAGCACATTCCAGGAACAGGGACAAGATAAGAGGAAACATAGTCCAGGAGGCAATTGTGGGAAACTAAGAGGTTCAGAATAGCCCCACCCTAGAGCTTTCCCAGGTTATTTCCCCTTAGGTTAGGTAGAGTTGCTTTAGTCTGGCAAGATTCAAGAACTGGCTGGACTGATTTTTTGTTGTTCTTGGGCTGGGCCTGACAACGTATGAGCGCCTGTAAGCCCAGGAAGGAGGGTGCAGATGCATACATACGAGCTCAGGGAGGCCCAGGAAAGGAAGGAGCAGTGAGGTGCGCAGGAAGGCAGGGGGAACCTTACCAGAGCAACTTCCAACCTTCCCTGCCGGCTTTCCCATTGACTTTGCTTGTGGGAAGCTGGCAGGGAAGGTCACAAATGGCAATCACGTAACCACTGGATGCTGCAGTGGGTGTAACTTTGAGGACCAGTTGTAAGTACCCCTCGTTTAGCACCTCGTTTGAATGGTCGCTGAACGAGTGGTCAGTAAGCGAGACTACTTGTATTTAGCAAATTTATATAGCCGCCCATCTCACATAAAGTGACACTGGGCAGCTTAGAAGCAGAATAACAATTAAAATTATATCACAAGATAAAAAACATCACACATAAGTCATAGCATATATATAAAATAAAAACATAAAGGAATAAAAACATAAAAGAACCCCATGATAGCGGGAGGACAACCATCATTTAGCCTCATTCAACCACTTTGCAGGCTTAAAAAGAAAAAAAAATCCTAGAGCTCAACAAGGAATATTTAATGCACCAATTAGCATATTTGCTGGACTGGAAGGGTAATTATCAAAGTCCAGTATAAATATTTGGGATCAATAAATTAATGACAAAGTTACTTTTAAAACAATACATTTTTAGCTGAGACAGAAAGAAACCTAAGAAAAGTTTGGAAAAAATATGGTACTATTTAAAAGGAATCCATAAGAAAAGTGGCTATTTTTTTCACACAAAATAAAAAGCACCAACTTGCAATGATTTATTCATAAAGTAAATGTAGGTTAGACTCACCAAGCATAACATCTTGCAAACAGATCTATCCATCAGGAATATTTAAAGAATACCAATAGTTCATATATGACATTTCCATATTCTAGTTAAATTGGCAAAACAAAATAAAAAGCCACAGCCTTAAGCCCAACCTGCTCCTTCTCCAAGAATGATTTCACTCAGACCTAGTGCCATAAAAAATAAACTAGAATTCATTTCATTTCAAATATTTGAAATATATGACAAAGTGGTAGGAGAAAGTAAAACCAAATATAATCCTTTATCTTTGTAAGAGAGTGTAAATGAAAGAAATATTTATTATAAACCCTTTGAACAAACTTTCCAAGTTAAAATATTTATTTTCACCATCTGAAAATAAATCCCTTGTGTAAAAGAAAGCTAGCTACAGAAGTTGGAAAATATAGCCCCAGATATATCGGATAATGTTTAAAGGGTCAGTTTGCATTCCTATTTGGATATATGGCCTGTCATGATCAGGAGTTTCAAATGATTAAATGGGATTTATGAAATACTGACAGTTTACAAAAAGAAGCATAGATGGTAATAAACTTTACAGATTTCTCTAATGGGAATCCCAAAAGCTTAAAATTGTCTTTATCCATTTTAAGCTTTCATCTATAACCAGACATGTCACCTTTATACAAGTCTTGAAATTGGGTTCTCAAGAATCTGATGGATATTCAAAGTGTCACGTTGAAAGCCCAGTTCTGATTGCCTCTGAAAGTGAGTTTATGTCAGACTCACTGCAGTTCAAGTTATTGAATTTTTACACAAGTAACTGGTATAGTAATCATGGTCAGATTATCCAATATTTTAAATTGCTCAGAGCAAGGTAGATGACTATAAACTTGGGAATTTGTGATTTTCCATCTATATTCTCTGGGCTTCCTTGGAAAGTTATCAGGAACTCCTCAGAAGAACACAGAAATTTCAAGCAATTATACCAATGTTATGCCAGAACCAACCCCCCCCCCCCACACACACACTGGGCATATTGATTATATCCTAGAATTCATATTCAGTTCACACATTAGGTGTACAACCTAATGTATAGTCTTTCCCAACATATAAAATGAACAGAGATGCCCTAACTAGATTATTCAGCATGAAAATGTTTCTCAGAATACAGAAAGTTAGAATCTGTTTGTACATATAGTTTAGCACATTGTTATGTACATTTCAAATGTGCCAAGTTATTCACATACATTATCTCAATAATCCTTATAACGTGTAATTATTTTTAAAAAGTGCATCCCGAATTGATATAGTCTCTTAACATGATAGAAACAGGAAAACAATATTATTAGCACTACCACATTTAGTGACTACCAGTTGTGTTTTTCCTTGAAAACAGAAGTGAGATTTGACCCAGACAGAACAAAGCTGCCTATTGAAAGTGTCAAGGATATAATAAATACAAAGAAACAAGATGATATAAGGAATAAAATAAGATAATACTATTTTCATCTGGTGGGATAAAAAACAGAATTTCATTGTAATCTCCAGCCAGTTACCATACACAGGAGAGGAAAGCTATGCCCAAGACAGCCTTTTTCTTACCTCAAAATGCACTGGCTATAACATTACATATATATTTCTTGGTGAAGTCAAGAAGCAAATACTCCTGATGGAACTTTTAGTTTAGGAAACACTGCTGCTAATTAATACATTTGGAAGATTATCTATGTAGGGAAGGTTAGGAATGACACACACACCCCAAAGTTGGCAACACAAGCAGTCTTTTAACAATTAATAATAGCAGAGTTCTCATTTATTAAATGACATTCTATTTTCATCTATCCTTCAGTAACCAAAACATTATAATAGAAAATATTTCTGGTTGCCTCTTTTTGTATACTTCCTTAGGATGTTCTGGAAGCCAGCTGTAAACATTAATTTGCATGAGCCTGATCAATTGATAAAACAGAGTCAGCTTGCAGGCGCTATTGTCAAAATACCTACTGCTTACAGTGGGAGAGCTTAGCAGTCTATATTTCCCAGTGTTGGGGAGATGTATTTAGCTGATAGATGAAAATATATTAAATGGGGGAAAAATACAAATTTCATGCTTCAGATATCTAATTTGCAGCAATTGTGATTCTGACAAGTAATTTTTGTTGAGAGATAAAATACTGTAGTTTAAAGCCCATTCATTACCTCACCTGACTGATGACCTCGATCAGTTAGCCAGTTCCACATTCACAAGTACTGCCTTTAAGAAACAGTAACCAAAGTCTAACTCCTACCCACCTACTATCAGAGAAGAATCTCTAGTAAGTACAGTTCTAGGAAAACCATAAAACTACAGGAGTCTCCAGGAGCTCCAGCCTTGAACTGATTGTTATCTACTCACTATATAATTTTATGTGAGTAGGGAGGTAATACTAATGAGCTATGGACAAGGTTACATTCTGTAAGAAAATTCTATCCAATAACTCAAAGTCCTGGCAAAATAAAATTAAGACAATTAAGCCTTTGTTCAGGGTTCATTTAATGTGTGTGTCTACCCATATTCAACAAAATGATTCTACACTTAATTTCCCTAGTTTGGAATGCTTTAAACTTACCTAGATATACTATATCTAAGTATATATGTTTCATAACTCCAAACACATTATTGCCGAATGGTACTAGTTTTATATAAGATTTTAACCAGCAAATATGCCTTGCAAACGATTAGGAAGAAGCGCTTTGGACCTTGTGTAGCATTCCTCCGTGCTTTATTCATTAAAACAATTTTTTTTCAAGCTCTTGCACAACCCTGAAAAAATGTGGATGCTTTAAAGAATTGCATTAACTTAACTGAGTGGATTCCTTAACGCAGTACCATTTTTTTTCAAGTTTACACAGAAGTCAGGCCACTAACAACAGAGAGGTGTTACCCTTCTGTGATGTTCAAAACACTTCCAGAGAATTTTCAAACTATGCACACTGTAGGTGTAATGGCTCAAGAGATGTTATGCTTTTGAGTCCTGGAGCACCACGTGTGGAATGAGTACACCACGAAGAAAATAGCTCCCACTTTCAACCTAGTGCCATAACTATCCAGAATTAAGACTTTCAAAGATTCCTTTCTTAAAGCTCCATTCCATGCAAAGCTTCACTCCAATCCTGACAGTCCCAGGCTCTTATGAAATATTCTACCAGTCTTCAGCAATCAATGACAGTTTACAACATGAAATCTGTAATCCGACAAATGATTGAAATGGCCGCTTTAATGTGTAGCCAGAGTGTCTCTTTTGCAAGGGAGGAACCCTCAAAATTACTTTAACATTAATTCCTAGGGGAAGGACATAGGACAGCAGCAGGAAGCATTTCAGGAAAGCCCTGCTGTGCCTACAAAAGCAAATGGAAAAGAAAAACATAAGTAATAATCAAGTCAGAAACTAAGCTAATAAAAGTTTAGACAGTGACTCCCCAACACTGGGAAATATAGACTGCTAAGCTCTCCCACTGCTTGAATTCAATCTCTAGTGGGGTTATCCAATAAATGTATAGTTGTACTATCAACAAACAATTTGAATCAAATATCAAATAGGAAGAAATAAATACATGAGCAATTAAAAGCAGATAGTCAGAGAACATTGCACTTTTAAACTTATCTTAATACTTTCATAAAAGGTAAGCCCTCTTTGGAGTCAAGCTCAACTCCTGGTGACTTTATGCATATCTCCGAACAGTCTTCATGGCAGTAGTATGGAAGTAACCATTGTCTTCTTCCAGGATATTTTTGACTTCCCCAGTCCAGGCTACTGTCCTAGTAATCCTTGGTAACCCCACGTTCAAGTCCTAACCAATCTCAATTCTGCTTAGCTGTGACACAATCCATAATAATACAAATTCTCATTTTCTATCCCATCTATATACTGCTAAAACTCTCATTGTGTTTATCTGTTTGTACCCTCATGTTAGCCCAAACGGTGCGTTATACCACAACAATTTTTGAATCAAAGTACCTAAAATCTGCTAACTTAAAGAATGCATAAAAATCCAGGACCTATTAATCCCGTGAAATTGAAATTTCCACGATGTTCAGACACGTTTTATTCACAAAGTTGTGGCCGTTGCAGCATCCCCACGGTCATGTGATTGTGATTTCCGACGCTCCCTGCCAGCTTCCTACAAGCAAAGTCAATGGGGAAGCTGGCAGGAACTCAGAAGTCACTCCCACTCCCACTGCTTTTTGGCCCACCTGTGGTCATTCTGTTTATCTGTTTAGGTAAGCAAATATTGACTTATTCTTGAAGTTCGTTTGCCATGACAATTATTTTTCTATTTATGATATACGCTCTTCTTATATGATCATGGGACCTTCCAGCATTGGGGTAAAAAAATGTTCATTCTTGTCACATCACACTGCACTACCTTTCTCTCAAAGGATGACCCAATAGGTCACAGGGTAGTCTAGTTGCTTCTAAAAGCCTTTTTTGTTATGTTATTTAGACTGGGCACATTCACACACTTCCACTCCTCTGTTTTCAAAATAAAACAGTGTGCAAATTCTCTAAGTTTCCAGAATGCTCACTAAACTGCAACTCTAGAGATTGATGCAAGTTCAAATAATCTCCAAGACAGTGTTTCTCAACCTTGGGAGCTTTAAGATGTGTGGACTTCAACTCCCAAAATTCCCCAGCCAGCCATGGGGAATTCTGGGAGTTGAAGTCCACACATCTTAAAGTTCCCAAGGTTGAGAAATACTGCTCCAGTACAATAGCACAATAACACATTAGGCGGAAAAAACGTGCCTTAACTAAAAAAAACCTCCCAGTTCTCACTGCTTTATAACAGATTCATGCATACATAAAAAAGTGTCATCCTGTATTTTTAAATCTTGAATACTACCCTGGCACTAAAGAGACATAAAGAGATCTTCCAACTTATATACCTAAAGGGAGGTTCTTACTGTTATCACCATTCAGTGCCACTGTACACAAAGCTTGCCAGGTACCAAAACAGAGCATTGGCTTGAATATATGAATGTATCATTAAGATTGAAGACTCACTGAAAGAATCCCTCCATCATCTAATACAGTATTGGTCTGTGTAGCAGGCAGATTCAGGACATATTCATGTAAAATAATGAATATTGTTTCAGGTGCTTCTTCAGATTGCAAACAGCAAATGCCCCAGTACTCTCTTCAATTTGACTGTGTTTTCAAATTATCTAAAATGTTGGCCTGATATGTTCCCATTTCTGTTTAAAACTTGCTTGCTAATAAAGAAAAAGGAGGATCCCTTGGGTCATATTAACACGGAATAGAAATTTCCTTTTATAGTAATTAAAGATTAAAGCCCACAGTATATATTCAACTCTCCAAGGTTTAGATCAATTGGTAAATTTATTTATAAAGCTGGTACAATCTTATGCAGAACCACTGAAAACAAAGGGAATTACTTCCAGGTAAATGCATTTAGGTCAAAAGCCTAACTGACAGAATGTTCAAAAAGCAGTATTTGGGGGGCATTGCACATTTTAGCTGATTCACAGTATTGGGAGGATATCAGAACCACACTACATTGTCAACATAATTTTATACGGAATGGCCTTCATTTAACGCAGTTTTCTTCCCAATACTTATATGTGAGAAAATGTAGTAAGCTTTGCAAATATCCTCTTTCTTCAGATGGCCTATTGTCTATGATGTCAATAATATTGATTTTTTTTTTAAAAAAGCATATGAATAAACAAAATAATCCTACAGAAAGCAATGTAAATGCAACTGAATTTTGGATTTAAGTTTCTATCATGAAAACTTTTTAAAATGAGAAGTATCTCCCACTTTGGTGAAAAAAAGACAGGAGATACTCAGACTGTTGGTTCAAAATGTAGCAGCCAGCATCCTTTTGGACTCCTGATCGTAGCATGTAACACCGGTTTTGCAGAACCTGTGTTGGTTGCCAATTGATTCCTGGGTACAATTTAAACTGCTGGTTTTCCATACACTTCTTAAGACTGAACTTTTTCAGAAAGTCTTCCTCTGATTTGAGATGCTGTTGCCATCTTTTATTTTCTTTCTATTCCTGTAGTGCTGTTATTTTCTATTTTTGTAGGGACTATTTTATATTGCATTTTTTTTCCTATGCAAGCCACTCAGAGTCATTATTTTATATGCAACCAATGCTGAGCATAACGTTCAATTTTGGTAGTACTTCACAACTCAAGAGATTGTTGAAACACTGCTCACATCAGAGTCGGGCAGATTTTGATACTTGGAACTGCAGTGAATGTTTTTTGGAGGGCTGCAGTGCACAATCATATAAACGATATGGGGTCAGCTAGATTTTCCATTTCTTCAATGAAGCGGGCGGGGGGGTCTTTTAAAAACTGTGTTCAACTTATTCTAGGGCTGAGGTTACAGTTCAAATGTTTTGAGCTCAAAATGTGACACAATTTTCAGCAATATTACCACTGAAATTTGGCCATGTGTTTTGAGGGAGTTCCAGAAACAATAACAAAAAACAGATTTGAGGACAACAAAAAGGGATTTGAAGGTAGCTTTAGTGACAATTTACCTACTCCTCCCTTATATGCTTACAGTTCTCTAAGACAGCCTGACTAACCACAATCCAACTCTTAAGTATGACTATATAAAACCTTTGGCTATGAAAGTCCTGAAGGATTAAGCGAAAAACTTCAAGGATTTTCCACAGGCGGGTTGACCTTATGATTAAAGTATATTTTCCTTATCTCAAACGCTCCATTCCCTGTTTGAGAATCTGGACAGCCACATTTTGTTAATTTGTTTGACACTTGTTTTACTGTTACTGATCATGGAAAGTACAATTATCGTTATACTATTCAACCCATTTGTTTAAGAAACTAAATTGCACACAACAGCAATCGCTATATATAAACACAGAATTCAGAACTACTGATGCTATCCTACATTTGTGTGAATATAACTGAAAATTTTATTTTTCATGTATTGTATTGGGATACTAATTAACAGTCTGCTTATGTAATAAATTTAAAAAACACAGCCGTCATTCTTTGAAACAGCAATTAGCCATTAAAAAAGCATGCACTTTCAGCTGCCCTGAGACTGCTGCAAATTTTGGTTCTGTGTTGTAAGACAACAAAAGAAAGAAACAACATTGTCATCGTGAGTCATGGGACTGATCTTTACCAACACATCTGCAAAAACAAAAAAGTAAAATAAAATCTTTTGATTGCTTGGAGACAGTGGAAAACTAAAGATGGACCCTTGCATCTGTTTGTTTAAAAACACAGGGCAAATTATAGGATATGTCACAGTTTCAACCCTCAATGATACCTTACATCTCAATTTTTCTGTATCCAAGTTTTCATTGTAACTCGTATACAGAACAACAATTAAGGAGATTTTCCACCAACTCAGAAATCCCACAATGCCCTGTGGGGTTCCAGCACTCTCTACCACTATGGGGAAGCACATGGGAAAAAGCCATGGAAAACACAGAACATGATCAATCCCTGGTTTCATATGCTGGTATGCAGTACGCTTTGGAAGGTTCATTAACAAATGTTATATTCCTTCTCCACACAGACCTACAACATGACTGTATTGAATTTGTTCCTTTTTTGCTATGGGTGCACAGCAGTACCTTGAAATACAGGACATAGCAAAAATGTACGATCACAGGATGTATTTATTTAACTATGGCTGCACAGTTTAAGCTCCATGTGTTTGATTTTAAAAGAACTGCCAATATCTGTGGCAACCTCTCTGGCTTTATACACCAAGAGATGTTGTCAGGAACAATGTCTGAATCATGTTAAGCTACAGTTTGCTATCAAGGTATAATGATCCCATTCACACAAAACACTAAACTATAAATCATAGTTGTAAAGTAGATGAGCTCACACTCTGCACTAATTATAAACAAGTCTAAACAAGTCTACATTAGATCCTCATGCAATGTGTGAACCCAGCCAATGAAATGTATTTTCTTATATAACAGCTAAGCATACCAACAAAAGTCCCAACAAGATGAAGGATTTCCTGTCTACCCCTTCACATGACAACTTTCCAACTCTAAAGCTCTAAATAAACTCTAAATAAAACCCTAAATAAAATATTATGTTATTTTGGGAATGCCAGCTAGAATTAAAGGTAGGCTATTCATCTTTATTTTCAAAATCTCTTCCATGCAATAGCTCCACATATTCTTCCTTCATGATTTGGTAAGTAGAAATGATAGGCCAGGTATTCAAAAAGCAGAAGCTGTGCGCAGCAGACATATGTATGTTATTTCGAAGTGACAACTCTGAATGATTATTCATCATTGAGTAATACCAAGACAGTTAAAAAGGACCACTGACATACTAGCCTGAGGTATTTTGTTACCTGGATTTTATCTCCTTGTCACAGTAAGGTACATTGCAGGAAAGCTCTATTTTAATAAAACCATGAAGTATGGATATTTCACATAACACACTGAATAAAGGTTCTGCACATCTTTGCTGATTAAAGGGTCTCTGGATTTTTCGCACCTATGCAAACCCTAAAGCATAGCTTTCCAAACTGTGTGTTGCGACACAATATTGTGTCGCCTGTGGGGCCCAGGTGTGTCGCGTCAAAACCCGGAAGTGCTGATGGTGCGCCGCTGCGCACGACAGCGGGCCATCAGCGCTTCCGGGTTTTCGCACGGCACACCAGGACACCACTGTTGCGGCACGCGAAAATTTGAAAGCGCGGCGGCAGCGGCGACACACAAAAACCCGGAAGCGCCGCCGCCACCACCGCGGTGCACAAAAACCCGAAAGCCCCGCGGTGGTGGTGGAGCTTCTGGGTTTTTGTGCGCCGCCACTGCTGCAGCGCTTCTGGGTTTTTGCGCACCGCCACAGCGGCGGCGCTTCCAAGTTTTCTCTCGCGCCGCCGTTGGTGTGTCGCCACTGGAAAAGTTTGGAAAGCCCTGCCCTAAAGGTATATTGATGCAGCTTTAAATAGTTATAGTGGCTCAGCCTTGTGATCAAAGCTAAATATATAATTGGAACTCCTTGCTATAGTGCTATGATTTTATTTATCTATTTATTCCTCACATTTCTTCACCGCCCATCTCGTCAAAGTGACTCTGGGTGGTTTAAGATATAGATATATCTGTAAGATATAGATCACTGTATAGGTAATAGCTCTGTTTCAATTTATGCTGAAGAAAATATCAATTCTTTCACTAAAATTAAATATTTACGTTGCACCTTTGTACAAAATTAGAGTCTGCATCATATCTCCTTCGTGATCCTTATCTTACCTTATTTATACTCACCTTCTATTGCCACTGCTTGCTAACTAATGTTAACGGTGCAGCTCCAAAGAAGAATCTCTTGCACTGGACTCCACTGCAAATATTTAATTCTCATTTTATGTATACATTTTCACCACTTACAAGAGAGAAGAGAAAATTAGCTTTCTAAATAAACTGACCATTCAGCAAGTATCTATTTACTTAGTCTTAGGATTTGTCTTGAAAGTGCAAGAAAAAGACTTATGGAGTAATCCAGGCCATCTAGCCTTGGGTTCCAATTTAACTACGAGTCCTTTTTCAGTTCTGAGAAATGCTCTGATTTCTGTATGGCCCACTAGAATATATTAAAATGATAGAAAATAACTCATCCACCACCTTTGGGAGTTACTGTTGTGAGAACTCTTACAACTGCTACTGTGGTAAGAGTTCCCCGTTGGGGGAGATGGGCGGTGATATAAATTTAAATAATTAATAAGTAAGTAAGTAAGAAGGCTACAGGAACAATATTTGAGTAACACTGGGGAGAGGAATCGAAGAAACTTGCACATCATTAAGTTTTGCTAGAAATCTTTTCTATAACGCAGTGTTTCTCAACCTTGGCAACTTTAAGATATGTGGACTTCAACTCCCAGAATTCCCCAGCCAGCTTCTGGGAGAATTCTTGGAGTTGAAGTCCACATATCTTAAAGTTGCCAAGGTTGAGAAACACTGCTCTAACGCCTACTTTGACAATGCAAGCTCTTTTTATGTGATGAAGCATTCAATCATGGGAATCCTTCCTTACTTGCTGTTTGACGTTTTATATCAGATCAGTCTTCCCCAAGACTGCCAGATGTGCTTTGCTTACAATTCCCAGAATTAGCATGCTGAAGTCTTAACACATCTGGAGGATACCAGTTTCAGAAGTTCAGCCTAGCTTTTGGAAGTCAGTCTAGCTTTTTCAGCTCAGTTTCCCTAAGTTCCTTTAGTTGGAAGGCCCAATAACTTATTCTGGGACTGAATACCAACTGAACCTGAACCTTGCTAAGAGAGAAATCTTATGGGTAAGTAATTATCAGATTCAAGTAATGCTTGATCTGTACTGAACAGGGATATCCTCCCATGAAGAATCAGGTACATAGTCCAGGGGTACTCATCATTGTTGCAAGTATCTTTGTTGCACTCAAAGACCAGTACAAAATAAAACTCAATAGTAAAAAGCAGGTTACATATAAAAAGAACAAATTGTAAAATTTACTGGGCTTATCAATCAGTTGGCTGCACATTTTTGCATATGACATAGCATCATGGATATCTGAAAGTAAAAACTGTAAGTAAAGTTGATCAGAATGACCAGACATTTGCTTAAATGTGGGGTTGGCAACTCGGACTCTGAGCCAGCATAAAGCTCATCATTGTAATTAAAAGTGCAAGTCCCCAAAGTAAAAAAGGAGATGGGTTTGTTTTGTTTTGTTTTTTAACTCCAGTTGACATGCCAGCATTAACTGTGTCTGGACAGATTGTTCAGCCATCATGACCTTACAAATGGAGCTATAGCTGATATAAAGTGCAATACATATGCCTAGTACAGAGCTTTCCAAACTGTGTGTCGGGACACGTTAGTGTGTCGGCTGCAGTGTCTGGGTGTGTCGCAGCTGCTGCTGCCTCCAAGCCCTGCCAGGATTCCGCACAGGTCCTAGTGCCTGCCTTGTGCCTTGCTGCCTCCAAACCTGCTGTGATTCCACGCAGGTCCTAGTGCCTGCCTTGTGCCCTGCTGTAAGAGTGTGTCGCGAAATGATGCCCTGCTGTGTGTGTCACGAAATGATCCATGTCTAAAAAGTGTGTCACCAACATGAAAAGTTTGGAAAGCTCTGGCCTAGTCATAGCCAAATAATGTAACTGTTGAGAGAACTAGCTATCAAATCCTTTACACTTAAGGTTGTGGTATTAACCTATAAGACCCTAAATAACTCAAGAGAACTCTTCCTCCCGTACAGAGCCATGGCCACTGTGATCACCAATAGTCATGGATAATATACTACCCAACCACGGTGGATTTGTTTTTCTAACTATGGCACCTTCCCCTATAGATGAAGCATCTGCCAATTTTATTTCAGTTTAGGCATCTGTTCAAGACACTTTTATTCATCTTGGCAGATGACAACTCATGATGGTACTCCTTCACTATTCATAATCATGTTTTAGGATAATTAAATCTTTTATTCCTTCATATGTTTTGTTGTTGTTGTTGTATTGAACTGAATAAAATTAAGTTATAGTCGAAATATATTTTATTTTAAATAAAAATGTTCACTCTGACTACCCACCCACCAGCTATTTGCCAACTACTCCACAACAGTTTCTAACAAAGAGATTCATGATTTCATCTGCAAGTCACAACTAGGTATACTGTACATCTATCAGTATCTGCAAGAGTGTGAATCTGCTTTTCTATGGGAAGCAAGTTGTCATTTCCTTCCATTCTACAGTAAAATGGTAAATTAACACAACCTAGAATAAGGTTATTTTTGACAAAACACATTGGCTTGTTCATGCAATGTGGAACTAAGCAATAAGAGTTTTCAGATATGCTGACGGGATATTCCGGGAGTTGCAGTCCCCAAAATATCTGAGGGCATCAAGTTGAAAGATTATTTTACGACTTCCTCCAATGAAAGAAGCTAAAGAATTGTATTTATAGCTTCATAAATCTTCATTCATAGGATGCAAACACATACTACTTCCATTGCAGATTCAGATCTGCAAATTTTGATCTACTTTTCAAACTACAAAAGTAGATGATGGCACAAGTCCCTGGTACTGCCTTCATTGCTGAAAAATGAGCAGTAGCACTTAGTTATGACTATTTTCTGAACTGTTCAGTGTAAATAAGGAGTGTCTGTAACAAACTGCTGCAAGCCTACAAATCAATATTTTTGTTTTTAAATTTGCTTACTGTGTCTTCAGTTGTTTTAAAAATCAGAAATCATGGAGCAGAAATATTCTCCTTACTCTGGGGTTACCTCCTTCCAACCTTTTGCCTTCAAAAAGATTATACTGCATATAGGTAATCCTCGACTTATGACCATTCATTTAATGACGGTCTGAAGTTACAACGGCCTCAGAATGGGTGTTTTACAGCCTGTAAAGCACTTCTGAACATCGCAAAACATTGCACCACCACCTGGCGGTCACATGATCACATTTTGAACGCTTGGCAACCGGCTCACATTTACAACCGGTTGCAGTAATCGCGTTTTGCGATTTTTTTTGTCATTTTCTGGCAAAAAACGCCCATTGAGGAAGCTGGATTTGCTTAATGACCATGGTGATTCGCTTAATGATGCCGTAAAAATGGTCATAAAATCGGGTCCAGCCATGTGGTGACTAGACTTATGACTGCAACAACTTAAGATAGAAAATCCGGTCCCAATTGTGGTCATAAATTGAGGACTGCCTGTATTAAGATTATGCAAATTTGTACAATAACATTGATGTATACAAATTATACGTGCTATACAATCATATTGTCAGGGTTTTTTTTCATTATAGTATTTTACCTAATGGAAATTAGATGCTGTATTCATTTTGTTTTCAGCAACCCTTCTTCTCCAAATAAAGTAATTTATATCCTTTAAGAACAGATTTCATCAACATAAAGTGAAATGTCCAGGTATTATAGAAGGTCTGCAGAACATGTGTCCTGCCAAATGCTAACCCAAATCTTCTGTTTTTCCACCTGGATATGTTTGCAAACACTAATGAAAGAGTGGCAAATACCTGACCGATAACTAGGATATATAAGTTACACAGATATATCAACTAGCTCTGGCATGTTTTCTTGATTAAACTGGTTGCTAATAGACTGAGACTTATCTTTCCTAGGGAGTTTTTAAAAGTACTTACTCATGCATAGCTTTCCAAACTGTGTGTCGGGACACGTTAGTGTGTCGGCTGCAGTGTCTGGGTGTGTCGTGGCTGCTGCTGCCTCTGAGCCCTGCCAGGATTCCGCGCAGGTCCTAGTGCCTGCCTTGTGCCTTGCTGCCTCCAAACCTGCTGTGATTCCACGCAGGTCCTAGTGCCTGCTTTGTGCCCTGCTGTAAGAGTGTGTCGCGAAATGATGCATGTCTAAAAAGTGTGTCACCAACATGAAAAGTTTGGAAAGCTCTGTACTCATGAAAGGTGAAAATACTTCATTTTTAAAATCATTTACAGGATAACATGATTCACAGACAGCCCTAAGTTAGGGCTGCAAAACGTTTGGCCAGTGAGCCAGGTGCAACCTGCTAACATCTCTTCTGCAGCTCTTCGAGCTTCAAAGAGTGGTCAGGGTTGCATTTTTGGAGTTTGAGGGGGACTAAGGAGCAATATAAGCTCCTTAAACCTTACAACGGTATATTGATGATACCGGAGCCCAAACTGAAGGATGACCTCCCCCAGTGGCTTCATTTAGATGTTAAACAGGAGGGAGAAATGTGTCAAGCCCAGAGGCTCCCTGCAAAGCAGGGGCCTCGGGCTCAACCTCTCCCTCCCTACCAACACTGATTGGAACCAGCCCCAAAGAAATTTTGAGAACTACCATAACATGGTGCCTCCAACTCCAACATGACTGACTGTATCAAATGCAACTAAGAGACCAAGGAGCACAGGGATAGACACACCACCCCCCATCCCAGCTCCACCATAGGTCATCAATAAGCACAGCCAATGCCATCTCTGTACTGAACTTCAGCCTGAAACCCAGCTGAAATGGGTCCAGATAATCAGCATCCTTTCAACTAATCTCCCTTAGCCTTTACACCTCCATGGGCTCAGAATTCCAGCTCTCACCTCTTTTGGATTCTGGGGCAACCACCAATTATACAGACAAGGCTATTGTGTGACAGTTTGACTTGCCCACACAATAGCTGGTAAAGCCTATTCAGGTGGAGATGATCAATGGCAGGCTCCTCTAATCAAGTCCTATACTACAACTTATAAAAAGATAAAGGTACCCCCCGCACATTTGTGCAGTCGTGTCCAACTCTAGGGGCCGGTGCTCATCTCCGTTTGTTAGCCGAAGAGCCAGCGTTGTCCAAAGATGCTTCCACGGTCATGTGGCCTCATGACACGCGTGGAACGCTGTTACCTTCCCACTGAAGTGGTACCTATCCATCTACTTGCATTTGCATGCTTTCGAATTGCTAGGTTGGCAAGAGCTGGAGCTACTGCGGGAGCTCATTCCACACGCAGGGCTAGGGATTCGAACCTTCGAACTTGCGAACTTCCAATCGACAAGCCTGGCGTCTTACCCGCTGAGCCACATATAGCTGGGAATAAAAGACCATGAAGAATTCTTCCCAACTATATTTACCACCTCCATGCATGTCCCAACTGTCTTGAGGATAGACTGGCTTCGGACCCACACTCTTGATTTCTCTGGAAGGAAGAAACTTTTTCTGTTTCCTCTCAAAAGATGTTAGCTGCACCATTTGCAGGCATCCAACTCTTCCTTCTCTCCCTCCCACACCACTGCCTGAACCTCCTTCCTTGCCAGAAAAGCAGATTTTGCTAATGTCTTGGGGAAGAAGAAACAGCTACTTGCCTCCTCATCAAGTGTGTGACTGTACCATCCCCTTATTACCTGGGAGCCAGATCCCAGCTAAAAGGCAATATCCATGTCTACTAAAGAGTTAACCACACTGAAAGAGTTTCTGGACAACAATCTGATTCTTCCTTTTCCTCATTTGCAATCTTATATTTTTTATATAAAAGGAAAGACAATTCTTCTTTAAGACCATGTTCCTAGGATTCTACACCCTGTGACCATTAGGGACCACTATCACTGCCTCTAGTTTCAGATCTGCCTTCAGGAGATATGCATTTCACTGAATTTGACTTGAGAGGAGTTTATAATTTGATTCAGGTGAAGAGGGACATGAATACTTAATAGACTGACACTCGATGTAGTAAATTTGAATACATAGTAATGCTCTTTGGTTTAGTTACATGCTTGCCAAATTCTCCAGATTTATGAATGAGATATTCTCATATATTCTGGACAAGTACTTTGTCATTCATCTGGATGACATTTTGATTTTTTCAGAAGATCTTTCGCTACATTTTACTCCTATCAGGAACGCATTACAGTGCCTATGCAGAAACAAAATCTACGGTAAGTTGGAAAAATGTGCCTACCTCAATTAGACTACTGGTTTATCAGATCTCTACAGAAAGTGCGCTGATGGATCCTTCAAAAAATTCAATCTCTACTTACATGGATGGCACCTAGAAATGTTAAAGATCTCCAACATTCTGGGTTTTGCCAACTTTTATTTAAAAAAATCATCTCTGATTTTGTAGAGAGCACAAGGCTGCTAATTCAACTTCTAAAAACAGGATGCCAATTTAAATGGTCACCCCAAGAGGAAGTTGCCTTAGGGCTTGAAAAGTCTCTTTTCATCCCAGCTGCTACTCAGACACCTGGATCCCAGCCACCCACCCCTTTGTTGTGCAAACCAATGTCTCGAACTTTGCTTTGCGAGCTGTTCTTTTCTAGAGAGGGTTGGATAGGGTCCAGTGTTCAAGTCAACCTTGAGCATCTCTTCTGAAGTGTTAACAATCCCCCACTATCTTTGTGGCATCTGTAAATCTTCTCTAAGTCATTTATGAAAATGTTGGCGCACCGTGCTCAGGACAAAACCCTGTGGTGCCCCATTGGATACCTCCCTCCAAAGTGACATAAAACCATTAAGGGCCACATATTAAGTATAGTTGTTCTAGGCCCACTTTAATCTTTGATTCAAAGTTTGGACCATTCCACTAACCAAAATATGCAGAAGTTTAAATAGCAGTGATATCAGATTGGCTAACTCCAAATTCAAGTAGACCTCTCAATTGTAGATTTCAGGAGAAATACTTTTCTCAATTATCTAATTCGCCAACTTTCAACTAAACCATAGACCTTAATACATAACAATAGAGGACATGCAGTACTCATTAGTAGTGCGCAAAATGTTTTGAATTGAACCATCTTGAATTCAAAACACTCCATTCTGACCACTAAAACAGCTGTTGCAAGTGCAAAACAGGCTGTTTGAGCATTTTGGAACTGCTCCAAGCTTGAAAAAGTGTGTGAATCATTCAGTTTTGAGTTCAAAATATTTCTAAAAGGTTCAAATAAACCCATTTTCTGCTTGAATCAGGGTATTTTGAATTCAAAGCACTTTAATGCAAACAATGTGAGCATCCCTAGTGGTCATGTTCATTACTAAATGAGGCAGGTTTATAATAATACCTCAGCTCAGATTAGCTTCCATTTTGTTTACATATTAAAGGAATTAATACAGGTTGGTGTTAAGTCTTCTGAGAGTACTGTACTGGTAGGTTCTAGAACAGGGCTTTCCAAAGTGCCGCCACTGAAGACACACCGCCGCCGGCGGCGCGGGGGGGAGCACGTGCACGGCGGCGGCGCGGGGGGGCATGCGGCGGCGTGCGCGTGCACGGTGGCGGCGCAGGGGGGCGTGCAGCGGCGTGCGCGTGGATGGCGGTGGCGGAAGCCTCCGCTAAAACGCGGAAGCCGTGGCCACCATGTACACGCGCACCGCCGCTTCCGGGTGGTGTGTCGCCACACCACGCTGTGTGTGGCAACACACTTTTGTGTCGCCACACAGAGTTTGGAAAGCTCTGTTCTAGAAACACCTTATTTATTTATTAATCATATTTATACCCCGCCTATCCCCTCCCTATCGGAGGACTCTAGGTGGCTTACAACATTGCAAATTCATATATATTATACATACATTCATATATATTATTACTGCGCACTAAGGGAGAGGGGTAAGGGAACCGACTCTTCTTCCGTAGGTATTGGACTACATGTCTCAGAATACCTCGCTTTCCGAGTCGGCTGCTGATCCCTCTAATGGGTTGTGCTTCCTGTTAAACACATTACCAAGGGAGGGAGGAATAAAGCACCATGTATCATAAATACTGCAATAGCATAATTTTAATCCATTTTGTTGTTAAATTTTGTTGTTAAATTTATTTATTATAACCCTCCCAGAGTCCCTTGCATGGGAGATGGGCGGGGAATAAATTTGAAAAATAAATAAATAAATAAATAAATAAATCCAAGCGCCAGTGACTAATATAAGCATTAAAATTGGTTCACTCTATGCACAGCCCAGTATTTCATGCTAACCTAATTCCAAAGATTAAAGAAACTCTCCTTTTCAGCACTGTGGTTAACAAATTAATAGTTCGATTAATTTAATCAAGTTTATTTACTCAGAAATCTAATTAGATTACTGTTTATATGTGAAGACATTTAGGGTCTGTAATCTCATCAGACATAGTTGCCTATGTATCTTATGGATTTATGCCCTAAGTAAAGTAAGTTTAGGATAACAGAATAAGGCTACAATTGAATATACTGGGACTCAATGCCAGCTCAAGGGTATATGGCACCTCTAGGCCACATTGACTGATGGTGCTACCTCCCACCTATGTGAAGGTGTGTGTTTTTTAGATTGATTCAAAAGGAGGGGCAGTGTTAACAGTCCCTGAGCTTTGGAGTGCCTACTCAACCTTAGTTTAAAGGACCTACAGCACTTCTAAATCAATGTGTATAAAATTAGTCATAAGACTGTATTTCTATGCAGAGTGAGGCGAAATCAGCACCTAAAAGGCTTCACCCAACTTTGCATAAAGTCAGGCTGCATAACTACACTCCTACATGGTTTAAAAAAAAAAACAACCTAAGTGCCATTGAACTTTTCAGCAAATCTGCTAAGGCTGTGTGGTAGTGCTGCTCTCTAACATGCAATTATTTGGAAGTAAACCTCCCAACCTTAGCAGGAATTAGTTCTCAACAAATACATATAAAATCAGATTGCATCCCAAGCAGCAAGCAGAAGGCTACTGGCAAGCCTATGGTGTACTGAAACAATTACATCTAAAGCAATAAAGCCTTATCCAACAATCATGAGTTTAAATGCGGAAAGGCTGAACAATATTCCCCTGCAGATATCTTGTTATCCAGACTGGTAAGCCACTGGCATCCTAGGGATTTTACTTAGGTTCCACAACCAATTTTAAGATGAAACCCACTCTGGTGATTGACTGTGTTAATGAATGATTTCCTAAGGGGTCCCCTAGCAAGTGTACAAGCAATCTCCCCAAAAGAACAGACTCAACACTAAAGCTATTCATAAGACAGCACATTTACACCAATCAGTCAGTGACAATAGACTTCTAATTCTCAGTGCAGCACAATGGCTCATGATTAGAACAAAACAAGAAGAGACCCATACTTAAATCTGTAAAGGCAAGTTCAAAAATACTTTATTCATACATCATAAAAGTGCATGCTACACTCCAACATTAGATCGGCAATAGCTTAGCAAAAGTGGTACTCTTCCATAGAAAATACAATTATATTTAGAGAGGGAGCAACATCCAGAGCATTATATATAGTCAACCGGATTAATTTTGTAAGTGAGTTGTTATGGTTCAGCATGTTACTTCTGAATAGTACTTTTTTTCCTTTCCACACAGCTAAAATAATTTTCTCGATTAAAATAATCTTGCAATAAATAAAAATGTTATTTATTGACATGCTTTATGTCTTCATTTTCCCTTTCTAAAAGAAGTATTAAAAAAGCAAAAAAGTATACCTTGAAATATTTGACCAGTAATATTGCACATGCCATTCCATTAAATATTAGAGTGGTTTTGAAATCCATGTGCATAGTTACAGTAGGCATAATCAATATCTAGCCAGAAAAAAAAAAGAAAATAAATCCCATCAATGACCTTTGTAAGTTAATACTTGGATCAGAAACAGCATCTGGGAACAATTTTAAGTATGTATGTAACCTGTCTTCCCTCCCACCAACTATTAATCCTCATGCAGGGAAGTATTTGCATTTTTGTTAGAATTGTTGTGTTCCATACGCTGTTCAACAATGTGACATATCTCAAATTCATAACAAACATTATTGCATTGCCCTTCACTAGCTATATTATACTATAATATACTAGCTATATTGTGCAAGTATTAATGGGTTTTTTTTTCCTTCAGAAGACTTAAAAACAAGAAGCATTCTTCTAATTCATATGTTTACCAAGAAGCCAATTCATCTAGTAGGGCTTACTTCCATGCAAATAGTCCTGGGGTTCACCACTTTGCCTATCAGCTGAAAAGTAGCTGTACCCCAACCCAGAAATGGTAAAAGAACCTAGCAAAAACCAATTTATGAAGGAAAACTAATGCTGATGTTCTTGATCTTTTGGTTATTTATCTGAATAAAAAAGTACATGGTAAGAAATGTTTCTATCACAGGCTCAAAGCCCAGCTTAAAAAGAGAGGCTTAGTTACATGATTAGTATTATTGTTTTTTGACAAACAGTTTCAGAAGTACCACACTAGAAAAAGAATAAAAGGAGTAAGTGGTTTTTTTAAAAGTATTCAGCGGATGGAGGGAAAAGAGACAGAGAAGGATGCGAAATTCCACATTCATCAGTCAACATCTAATGTCCTTTGTTGTTCACCTTTTGTAGAGTGGAGGAGATGGAAACAGCTTTTCCTCTGCCCCACACTGTAACTTCCTTGATAATACCCAGTCTATTTTCTTGCGTAATGCAAGCACTTTTGTATCCTAACATGCAAGAGAACAAAAACACCACCAGCACTGGAAGTAGGTTACTATCCGATTTCAAACGCATCACATTCATCCGTACGTTGGTGCTGCTAAAGACTTACAAAGGAGGTGGCAGTTTTAAGTTGCACTGACACTCGAGAGCCAAAGGTTCACATTTTTAAAAGCATCGCGACATTGCTTAGACTGCTTTTTCGGACGCGGACTGAGTGGACCGACCACCCGTCTTTGAAAGATGCTGCTTAACCAGATACGCGGTTAAAAGCGTCTTCAACACAGTATTCAAAGAAGCCACTAGTCTCTCCCCACGACAAATGGCAACGACTATTGCAAATGAATAAATAAATTATCCCTCATCCTTTTTCTTTATTCCACATTTTTAAAATCAAAAGCTGTCCAAACGACACTTCGGGGACGGGGGAAGAAAAGCGAGGAGGAGGAGGAGGAGAAGCTGCGAGAGAGCGACGGCGAAAGCAATACAATCTCTTTCTCTCGAAACCTTAAACAAACATCCCCCCGGAGAGCACATAAGAGAAATGCAGAATTGCCCAGATCAAAGGTGGGAAACGGTGCGGGAGCAGAGGGTAAAGAGTGGACGAACGGAGACTCCCCTCTGGTTTATTTCCCGAGCCCCACGGAAGAGCCCCGGGGACGGCAGAGAGTGGACAGACGGGCATCAAGTGCCAAAGGGAGATGTCACTCACCGACTCCGTATTTCTCGTGCTCTGTAGGAATCCACATGCTCAAGAGTGCGCCTTTTGGTCCCCTTTTTGCAAACAATACCAGAAACAGCTGCAGCTCCTCTCCAGCTCAAAAAACAGCCGCAGCTGCTGCCGTTGCCAACAACTCCCTCCCCCTTGCCCAGCGGCCAGCGCTACTACTACAGCCGCGACTGCTCGTTGCGTCCGGCTCAGCTTCGCTCCGCAGCCTCCAGCGGCGAAGTCATTGTTCTGATTGACTAAACCAGCTCGCGCTCTGGGACAGTCACGGCGAGCTCCGTCTCCGCCCCACCGAACCTTCAGGGGGCCCACTGCATGCTGGGAAACGGAGTCTTTTGCTCACCAGCCGCCCCGGGAAGACACGCCCATCTTCCATGCAGCTCTTCTTTGCGGAGCCCGCTGGTGAACCAAAAGACGTCCCGCTCCCGACATGCTTTGGGCCAGGGAAAAGGGGGAGGTGGGCTGAAGGGAGACGCCTCGCCGTTTCCTATTGGTGCAGGCGTCAATACAAGGTTGGAGGGCGAGGCTTTGGGGCGAAATCGCCGCCGCTGCGTTACTGCCTGGCGGCATGGCAGCTTCGCGGGAAAGGGAGGCGGAGGAGAGGAACGGTGAGTCGGATCTCCTCTTCCCGGCGCTTTTCCCCCCGGGGAAGAAGCTGTGGCGCGCGCCTCGAGTTTCAAGATCCCCGGGGTTCCTCTTTAGAAACTCAAAAGTGAAATGCTGGGCAAAGTTAGGGGTGGGGGTTAAAGGATTAGAAGGATCTGGTTTCCTTTTCTGCCTGGCAGCGAGAAGTCTTTCAGTGTAAATGCAACTCCGTAAAAGTTCCCACTTAATAGAAGTATTAGGGAATAAGGTTTTAATCTGTTGTTGTTGTTGTTAAAGGACAACGTTGCATGGGGGGGGGGGGAACCCAGCCCTTAAAAAGTAGGCTGAAACGAGTCCCTGTAGATAGAAACTTCTTCAGCTTTCGCTGCTCCTGTAGACCGTGAATAATAAGGGTAGAATATTTCTGTTCGCATCTTCATCTGCTGAACTTTCAACATGTTATAACTAGGTGGTAAGTCTCATGCAGGCTGGGAGGACAACAACCTGCTAAGCAAAACTGCTGTTGCCGTTGAATTAGTGCTGTGAACCCAAGGGAAGTTTATAAAGGACTAGATAACTGATCTGTTAGGTCATCCTTTGAGGGAAGGTAATGCAGTGTGATGTGACCAGAATGAACATTAAATTTTAGGCTGACCATTTTTTTTTTACCCCAATGCTGGACAATCCCGTGATCATCTAAGAGTATATATCATAAATAGAAAAAAGTATTGTAGTGGCAAACTAACTTCAAGAATAAGTCAATATTTACTTGCCTAAACAGATAAAACAGAATGACCACGAGTGGGCAAAAAATCAGTGGGAGTGGGAGCGACTTCTGAGTTCCTGCCGGCTTCCCCATTGACTTTGCTTGTGGGAAGCTGGCAGGGAGCGTCGGAAATCACGATCACATGACCGCGGGGATGCTGCAACGGCCACAACTTTGCAAATAAAACTTGTCTGAATATCATGGAAATTTCAATTCCACAGGAGTAATGGGTCCGGATTTTTTACGCATTCTTTAAGTTAGCGAATTTTAGGTACCTAGATTCAAAAATTGTATAATGCACCGTTTGGGCTAAATTGAGGGTACAAACAGATAAACACAGAGTTTTAGTAGTATATAGATTTACAGTTTAACATGAACACAACCAGTGGTCATTTATTAGTAAAACAGATCGTGGCTTTATGGTGTGAATATAGCTGCAGAGTTTCAAAAATTCAAACTTCAGTGCTATGCCTTGTTAATGGGAAGTGTCATTGCATGCGGTATGACTTGCTTCTAAATAAGTATGTGATTGTTTATGAGGCTGCAGGCCTTTACATATTAAGTGTAAATGCTGTTGAAGGCAGGTTTATAAATACCGTACTTTTGGATTTTGCCCTCGAGTGCAGTTTGGTTCACAGTGAGGTAAAAACCTTGACTTGTTCAACTGTGGCTTGTTTACTAAGCTATAATTGGCTGAGTTTAGTAAAGATGACATTCAACTACTGTAATCCAATGATGGTGAACCTGTAGCGTATGCTGCTGTACCAAATATAGTTAAATTTTTAATTTAAACAAAGACTGGAATGCTTAGCTTGCGGAGTGGAATTCCTCCTCTTCATTAATTTGTTATATTTGTGCCAACTCTTTCAAATAGATGATGCCCCATTTGACTAATGGTAATATATAAGTAAAAAGAAAAAAGGTAAAAACATAAGCTTTGAAATACACATCTATTTGCAAGTTATTTAGAAAATAGCATGAATATTGGAATTGTAAAGTGTTTTGGATCAGGTAACTGAAGGGAATCCTTGTTCTAGAAATAGCTGATTGTGCAATAGAAATCATGTATTTATTTATTTATTAGATTTAGATACCACCATTATTTTTTGTACAAGTTCAAGCTACATACAGTATATATATGTTTGGTTATTTTTCAGTGATAAACCTTTTGATGACATACTGTGATTATTTAATTTATATTTTTGATTATTTAGAGCATAGCTTTCCAAACTGTGTGTCGCGACACTTTAGTATGTCGCAACACACAGTTTAGTGTGTTGCGAAGCGGGGGCGCGCACGCCGGCGGCAGCGTGCATGGCAGCAGCAGCAGCGCGCCATCAGCGCTTCCGCGTTTTAGCGAGGCCGCTGCCGCCGCCATGCACACTACCGCCACTGCCGCCGTTGGTGTGTCGCCAACAGCGGCAGTTTGGAAAGCACTGATTTAGAGGATAGTTTAAAGGACAAAATCTGGAATAGATCTTGAACATGTGTCCTACATAAAGCTTGTTAACAAAACAGTTTTTAGTTTATTCCAATCCTCCTTCAATCCAGTCCCTCCAAACATCAAGTATTAACATTCCTGGGCATGTATGACCTTTGGGATTATGCAACATAAATTTTTCAGCTCTGGAGAACGCCAGTTGGGGAACTTTCATCTGTTCAGTGTTGGCGATGTGGTATTATATTGTTGCATGACCAGTTAGCTCATATCATACTATCCTGCAGATTGTTGTTAAAAGTACACATTGAGGAAATGCAGACATTTTAATACAAATTCCCCCTTGGCAAATTGAGTCTGTGGAGTACCTGAAGATATAGTCTGTTGTCTTCTTTGAACAGCTTGCAAGAACATAAGTAAATAAGTTCCCATTCTGCACAAAGTGCAGTTGGAACAAACCTGAAGTAAGGATGCCCAAAGTGTACCATTAAAGTAGATTTCACATATTGATGCTTATCCCCATACAGGTAGTCCTTGCTTAACGACTACAATTGGGACCGGAACTTCAGTTGCTAAGCAAAGTGGTCATTAAGCAAATTGACCCGATTTTACGACCTTTTTTGTGGCAGTCATTAAGCGAATCACTGTGGGCATTAAATGAACCACGTGGTCATTAAGCAAATCACGCGGTTCCCCATTGATTTTGCTTGCCAGAAGCCGGCTGGGAAGGTCAAAAATGGCGATCACGTGACCACGGGACGCTGCAATGGTCATAAATGTGAACCGATTGCCAAGCGCCCAAATCGTGACCAGGGGGATGCTGCAATGGTTTTAAGTGTGAGGACCTGTCGTAAGTCTGAACTGTCATTAAATGAATGGCTGTTAAGCAAAGACTACCTGTATTTCTTGCTCTTAGTATTGTAACTCTTTCCTTTTCTGCCTTTGCTTCCACGGAAATGGCAACTTCCATGTTTTAGAACCTTTTCCCAGCGTGCTGTTTATCTTTTATATATATATATTCCTCATCTTCTTAAAAGATAATGGTAGAGAAATAGAGGAAAATAAATGGCTTATTAATATTACACAGAAATATATACACAGCAGAACTGTGTATTTCTGACAGTTCAGTTACAGGGAAAGAATAATGGAAGAGAGGTGTTTTATTCCTATCTTGACTTTGGGCTTCCTACAAATATCTGATTGATTTCTGTGGAGAGCAAGATATGATTTTGGTGTGATTCAGCAGCCCTCTTCATGTATTAAAAACAAGTAGAGATTAGACTAAGGGAATTATATTTTATATTTTTTAATTTATTTTATTGTAAACCGCCCAGAGTTCCCCGTTGGGGGAGATGGGCGGTCATATAAATTAAATAAATAATAATAATAAATAATAAATAATAATTTCATTTAGCATTTCCTTAAAGGAAAAAAAAAACTTGTGAGATGCTTAGTGTTGGGCAAAAATCAGGAAGACCTAAACTCTGTCCAGCTGTGAAGATTAATAATAATTTATTAAACTTGTATGCCACCAGACATTAAGCAAGTAGTTTTTTCCAGGAGATAACCCAAGGATGGACAACATGTGGACCTCCATATATGGTTAAACTTCACTTCCCATCAGTCTTTACCAACAGACCCAGAGATGAAAGATGATAGTAACTGCATTCCAGCAATATCTGGGGGGCTGCATTTTGCCAATCCATGGTTAAATGATTTGAAAGCTATTATACAGCTAAGAGTATGAATTGTGGACCAGAAAATCTTCAGTTCAAGTGTTGCCTCAGAGACTCATTAAGTGGGAAAGAAACCATTCTCTTTCTGCATGCATAAACACATGAAAACATTGTAATCACTATCACCTTGCAGAGTTATTGTACGGTTTACAAAGTGGTATGTATGAAGAATTTGAAAGTGTGTGTATGAAGATGCTCTTTAAATTGGAAGAAGTGTTCAAAAGATTTCAAAGCTTTAACAGTGCTGTTATTTTCTTTCTAAGATCCTGAATAAACTAATTGAAAGGTCTCATACTCCAGAACTGTCTCATCTCTTCTACTAGGAATTCCTATGAACATCTGGTCTTCATTTTGATGTATCTAAATAACTCAGTTTAAGATGTTTCCAGCCTTGTGCTTTCAAAACTGACTTGAGAGCAAAAACAATTTTCCTCCTGAAAATCTTAGCAGGTGTTTTCAGAACACTCTTTTAGAGGGATAATGATTTCATAGCATAGTGATTATGCTTGAAATAGCTTTACTAATTAAATTCTAAGCTTATCAGTACAAAAATTGAGCTTCTTAAAATAGTTGATGTCAATTATATTGAATTAAAATCATAGGAATAAATCTGAAAGCATTTAAAGTTATTATGTGGTAACTCTGCTGTTGTAGACAGTTGAAAGAACATGTAGGGGTTTTTTTCTTAGCGTTTTTCCCACAGGTGCAGGGTCTGCTTTTTCGGATCAACCGAATGTTGATCTGTTGGTTGCGACAGGAATTGACCGACCAGCTTGTAGCCCGAGCCTGACGTCGACAGTTGAAAGAACATGTAGTACATACCAAAAATTGGTTTGGAGGAAAACCCAGTTCACATATGTAACGCTTTCCTATAAATTTCATGAATATATTCAGATATCTGTAATTTGATACCATCCATTATCTGTGTTCAGTACAATATGCATGCTGATACTTTGTTCCTACTGTTTCACCATTTTTCCAACAAGGCTTTAGCTTGAATAACAAGTGGTTATCAATAATACTGCAATGTCAATGTGTTGTTCTACTTGGTTAGGGATAGTACATGCATGCACTCTTAGCATAGCCTCATGATCCACCTCAGGTCCCAGGTGTATTTATCTTGACAACTAAGGATTGTGCAGACCAAAAATAATGCTGTTAATAGCTTACTTCCTAAGAATGACAGCTCCACCTCCTAGCACTTCATATTGCCATTTCTTTGGAGAAATTCTATGAAGTTTGAATTTCATCCACTTTTGGGATAAAACTGCGTGTGAAAGATTCTTCCTGGGGAAACCAGTTGGTCTACTTAAGAACTTAATTGTTGACAAGCAATTAAAAATACTTGTATTCTCAAGCATCAGAAAACACATTGTAATATGCATACATACTCAGAAGTAAGTCATACTGAATTTAGTGGGACTTGTTGCCAGGTAGAGATTTTTGGGCTGCAGCTATAAATAAAGTAGCAGGTATATGAATTTTTAAAAATTGCTGTGATCCTATGCTTTCTTTTAGCAAGACTATTAATCCTATTTTTATTGTTTGGTCATGGTCATATACTACCTTTCTCTTCTTTTATCAAAGCGATGGTATCTTGCTGCTTCCAAAACAGCTACTATGTCAGAGACTCTTTTGTGTTTCCTAAATTGTGCTAAAGCTTCCCTGAAGAGCTAAATATAAGAAATGCCAGATTTAATGCCTCTACCAATTTTTATTTCCTAATGAAGTAGAAGCTACTCTTGTGAGTACTGAAACTAAAAAGCTAAGCTGCCAGAATTGCAACTATGAAAGAAAGACGCTCCAGATCGGAATGCCAATAAAATAGTTGGCTGTATTCAAAGCTTCACTGACCCAGAATTAAAGGGGATCTGTGTTGCCTCAAATGAGAGCAGAATCTGTCATGCTGAAAGGCAATACTTTCTTATTCTAACTTCAACATTTGTGTGTGTGTTTGTGTGTGTGTTTGTATTTTTAAGAGGATGATTCTCTTTTATATAATTTAGGACATTTTGGAAAATCTAAATGAGAAAGTAACATTTAAAAGATATCCATTTATGAAAGTAAAGAATATAATGCCTGCTGACTGGGGAATTCTCAGAGTTGAAGTCCACACATTTTAAAGTTGCTGAGGCTGAGAAACACCAGAATAAATTACTGATAAACTATGATAATTCTATATAAAAGGAGACTCTTTTGAACTAGTGATTTTTATTACTATCAGTGTTCAGACAAAGAAAGAACAATTTTGTTGAACTAGCGTCTCTGATACCTGAATATTGGTATCTTTTTTAAAAAATGGTTTTATTACATTATAGAATACAAATAATAGCTAAGTACAGTCGTATTTATACCGTAGAAACTGGAAACTATTAACACTGTAATGATTAAATTAAACCTTTCAAAATATAAAATTTATAGCAATGTTAAATTTCTAAGATATAAATAGAATTGCTTAAGTTGTACAGTTGATGCTGAATATAACTATCTTGTTACAAAATGTTTTGAGTCATCATTGATCTGACCTACTAATCCACATATTTTATTTTAGAGGAAATTTTAATTCCTTGATTAAAGCTTGAGTTTTTTAAAAAAAATAATTAAAATTTTAATTCCTTGAGTAGAGTTTGTGTGTGTGAGAGAGAAAGAAATAATTTAAGGGCTGCATTTTGTGATTACATTGTAAACAGAGTTACATTGGAAGAATATCCCAGCCTTAATTTTACAAAATGTTTGCATTTAATATATGCAACTAAGCTGCAAGATACCTTGTTTCAGGATAAATAAGTCATGATATGAGTGGAGTTTGAGATTGGTTCTATTCAATATACCTTTGTATCTCCATATTGCATTTCTAAATATGTAATAGATCTACTTTCAAGAGTCATATTTTGGGGGGGAAATAACTAAAATTTCATTCGCAATCCCCTGAATGCAATACGCAATCTGAACAGCAGAAGTTTTTAAATACAAAATAAGATCAATCATATTAGACCTGTGCTTTAAAAAATCTTAAGCAGGGTAATAAAATCTGAATGTTCATCCCCCAAAATTTTGTCTATCATATCTAGGTAACAAAACTCTGGATGACCAGTTGGTGGTAACAAAGAGATACAAAAAGCTCTTAGCTTTTTGCTGGGTGAGGATAGCTGTGAGTAAAACTGTTGTTCAGATTTGTGCAACACAGATAAAGTAGCCCCAACATATAGTGTTTTGTTTTCTGTGATGGGTAAAGCATTAAAATTCATGTATTTTATTTATCTATTTTATTTGCTATCCCGCCTTTATTATTTGTATAAATAACTCAAGGTGGGGAACATACCTAATACTCCTTCCTCCTCCTATTTTCCCCACAACAGCAACCCTGTGAGGTGAGTTGGGCTGAGAGAGAGTGACTGGCCCAAGTTCACCCAGCCGGCTTTCCTGCCTAAGGCGGGACTAGAACTCTCAGTCTCCTGGTTTCTAGCCCAAAGGCGGGACTAGAACTCTCAGTCTCCTGGTTTCTAACCCATTGCCTTAACCCAGTGCTTTCCAATCTGCTGCCGTTGGCAACACACCAACGGCGGGGGCATGCACGGCGGGGGGGTGCAGCGGCGGCGGCAGCAGCCTCCGCTAAGACGCGGAAGCGCTGATGGCGCACCACTGCCACCACCGCCGTGCACACGCCCGCCACTTCTGGGTTGTGTGGCGACACACCAAACTGTGTGTTGCGACATACTAAAGTGTCGCGACACACAGTTTGGAAAGCTGTGCGTTAACCTCTTGTTTCCTTCAAATACAACTGGAATGGTACCTCTAGAATGCACGCATGGAAGATCCTTCTCCAGGTCATAACCTGCATCATACATGCTAAAATACCACATAATGTAATTATGTAAAGTGGAATATTACTGCATCACCTCTTTTCAAATACCTTTGCAGTGACATGAGCTGTTACTATAGGCTAAGGAAAAATATCTTTTAATTTTGGTATAATTTGGGCAGCTTTTTTCTCCCAACTGTTGAGATCTTTGTTCATCTCTTTTTTCTTCCATTCACTTATATTTCAACGCCTCCACTCTGGTTACCCATAGCAACACTTGGTAATGCTAATGAAATTGCAGCATGTAAAGCTTCCTTACTGAACATGGCTGTTAAATGTGTCTGTTTAAATATAGCTGCATTTCTGTCAGTCTTTGGTTCTGCAGTATGTGCTACAATTTGGATCTTGCTGCTCTTCTTTAACCTACACAGTTATGAATTCATGCTATGAAGCTTCATCTATGAATGGCAGCAGATGCTTGGAAAGATCAATATATAGTCCAGTTTGATTGATCCAATTTAGTTGTAGGATGAAGTAACATTTTGTGGTAGTAAAATTTGCATTCAGTAGATCACTGCAGGGTATCACGTAACATGCTGTCTTGGAACATGTGGGTGCTTTTGGCTAATTTTTATGTACCTGTAATAGCATATTAATGAGTGAAGTAACAGACAAATGACTCTCTTAAGCTGAACAAAATGGTAATTCAGTTTGTTAAAAGGCTCTCAATCATTTTTTGTCATCATAAGCTAGAAAACCAGTTGTCCCTATAATGTGTAGTACTATCTGTTGTTCTTGCCAACCTAGCAATTCAAAAGCATGCAAATGCAAGTAGATAAATAGGTACCACTTCAGTGGGATGATAACAGCGTTCCACGCGTGTCATGCTGGCCACATGACTGCAGAAGCGTCTTCGGACAACGCTGGCTCTTCGGCTAACAAACTGAGATGAGCACCGACCCCTAGAGTCGGACACGACTATACAGGGAACCTTAACCTTTACTTACTATCTGAAATAACCCTGCAATTAGCTTTGAGATATGCTTCCTCTGTGTGTGTGTGTGTGTGTGTGTGTGTGTACAAACAAGCTAATGGTAATGCAGGAAAAGTTATTGTCAGCTGATTAGTAATCAGAACTCTAGTTAGGCCATATGTCTATTGCCCAGATTCCTAACAGGTTCATAGGATCATACCTGTTCTTTTCATAAAACTCTGCAAATATTTAGACAAAATCTCTAGAATTGATGCACAGTGGAGAACACAATTCCCTTGTTTTTTTTTACATGTTTTTTTTAAAAAATTACATGTTTCCAGAGGAAGGATAGGCAAGTATTGTCCCACCATGCTTTGTGTTACCATATTGCTCCAAATGTATAAACACTGCAAATAGGCTGTCACTATAATGTAAAACTGTCAGAACCCTGGCATGCCCCCAGGGTCCTGCCATTTCCCAAACACATCAAGCATCAGAAAGGGATAACGAAATAGACAAAAGACACAAACGACTCAGGAAAGTACTGTACTGTATTGTTTCGCAAGAAAAAGGATGGCTCACTTCGGCTATGCACAGATTACAGAGGGCTGAACGCCATCTCAGTCACAAATCAATACCCCCTCCCACTCCTGAAGGACATGCTAGCCCAACTAGCTAAAGGGAAAATCTTCACTGTTAGACTTAAGGGAAGCTTATTACAGAGTACGAATACGGGAGGGGGATGAATGGAAGACCGCATTCAACTGCCCACTCAGCTCGTTTCAATACAGAGTCCTCCCATTTGGGATTGCGGGGGGACCAGGAATTTTTATGAAATTAATAAACGAAGTCTTGTACGAGTTTCTGTACCAGGGAGTCATCGTTTATCTGGACGACATATTAATCTTCTCCAAGAACATGGCAGAACACATACAACTAGTAAATGCGGTCCTCAAAAAATTACTGGAAGCAAAACTATTTGTCAAACTTGACAAATGCGAATTTCACCAAGAAAAACTGGACTTCCTAGGGTTCAGAATCTCAAGCAAGGGCATCGAAATGGACCCTGCCAAAGTACAAGCGGTAGTGGGGTGGGAACCTCCGCGAACCAGACGCCAACTACAAGCGTTCATAGGATTCGCCAATTTCTACAGAGACTTTATCAGAAATTTTGCGCAAATAGCACTGCCACTAACGGACTTGTTAAAAACAAAAAACGGCAGCAGAAAACAGGCAACACGACCATGTGCCAAAATAAAGTGGACCCCAGAATGCCAAGAAGCCTTTGAGGAACTCAAAGCACTATTTACTGCAGAACCCATACTGAAGCACCCAGAAGTAAACAAACCGTTTATCATACACAGAGATGCATCAAATAATGCAGTAGGATCAATACTACTGCAGGCAGACGAGAACAACAAACTACGGCCATGCGCGTATATATCAAAGAAATTCACAGACACAGAAGAACGCTGGCATGTATGGGAAAAAGAAGCATTCGCTGTCCGACACGCACTAGCAACATGGCGGCACCTGCTGGAAGGGGCATCGGTACCGTTCGAAGTATGGACAGACCATAAGAACCTAGAAGCACTAAAATCGCCCAGAAGATTGAGTCCAAAACAACTTTGATGGGCCGAATTCTTTAGCCGCTTCAACTTTACCCTGAGGTACTTCCCAGGGGGGAAGAATTACCTGGCAGATGCCCTACCATGACTGCCACAACATGATGGAAAAACAGAGGAAATAACAGAAACCCTATTCCCAAACAGAAACACAGACACACCTGACGACCAGAAATTGCAAAACAGACAGGAAGGACACATGGCGGTAGCACGGGAGAAAGAAACGGAGACCAAGACACAAAACCCATTGGAAAAAGAGATACAAGCAGCAACGACAAACGACACATGGTGGGAAGAAAACAAACACCTACTACAGGAGCACATTGAGGGATGGTGGAACAACGACAAACTGTACGTGCCTACCAGCATGAGGAAACGCGTACTGGAAATCAATCATGACCACAAAGCAGTGGGGCACTTTGGGTTCGTGAAAACCATACACCTCACCAGGCGCAAGTTCTGGTGGCCCACACTGCGCAGGGACGTAAAGGACTATGTGAAAACCTGCCCAGTGTGCGCAACAGCAAAAAGGGCCACAGGAAAACCCAAGGGACTCCTACAAACAGTAGCAGACCCTTCACACAACACATATACCACTTACATGTAGCAACTTCGTAGTTGACCTACCCGAAAGCAAAAAGAAAACGGCAGTATGGGTGATCACGGATCTGTTCTCAAAGCAAGCCCATTGCATCACCTGTAAAGG
Source organism: Charina bottae (assembly GCA_023362775.1). Taxonomy (NCBI): domain Eukaryota; kingdom Metazoa; phylum Chordata; class Lepidosauria; order Squamata; family Charinaidae; genus Charina; species Charina bottae. Next base: position 60,197,188 of record JALMGJ010000006.1, read on the forward strand.
AATAGCAACAGCACCCAAGCTAGCCAAACTCTTCACACAACACATATACCGCTTACATGTAGCACCCGAAAGAATCATTAGCGATAGAGGAAGCACATTTACGTCTAAATTCTGGAAAGCGTTCCTAAAACTAATAGGATCCGAACAAGGACTGAGCAGCGCATTCCACCCGTGCAAAGACGGAGCATCAGAACAACTGGTATCCATACTGGAACAATACTTGAGATGTTACATCAGCTACCTGCAAAACGACTGGGTTGAACTGCTACCTTTTGCAGAAGTAGCGTATAACAACTCAGTACACCACAGCACGGGGTTCACACCATTCCAAATAGCCACAGGACAGGAATTTTCAGCTATCCCAGAAATAGACATGATCCAAAGGAAGGACGCACACGCACCATTACGGACAGACAAATGGGTAAACAAACTAACTAGCAATTGGCCTGTCATGCTCCAAACACTTCGAGAAGCAAAGGCCACCTACAAAAAATATGTGGACAAGAAACGTGCAACAGAATGGGAATTAAAAGAAGGAGACCAAGTATACTTATCTACTAAGAACTTACGCTCCACACAGCCGTCTCGCAAACTGGCCCCAAAATTCATCGGGCCATTCCCAATAACAAAAGTCATCAACCCAGTAACGGCACGACTGCAACTGCCCAAGACATTGAAGAAAGTTCACCCGGTGTTTCATATAAGTCTCCTGAAACAATACCACCCATCAAAACAATGGCACCCTGCAACGACGGAACCAGCACCAACAATAGTGAACGGGGAACCACACTTCAAAATTGAAGAAATCAGCGATTCACGAAAACACGGGGGAAAATTGCAATACCTGGTCAAGTGGCAGCACTTACCAGTAGGCTTCAGGGAATGGGTAGCAGTTGAACACATGCAAGCCCCAGATTTAATTAGAAAGTTCCACCGAAAATTTCCTGAAAAACCCCGGTGAATCCCTTACTAATAATATGTTGTTCTCTTACAGATATCACGAGCACCGAATAACAGAAACTCAAAGAGTCTGGATGAAAAATAAGGGAGGGGGAAGGTCTTGGGGGGGCGGCATGTCAGAACCCTGGCATGCCCCCAGGGTCCTGCCATTTCCCAAACACATCAAGCATCAGAAAGGGATAACGAAATAGACAAAAGACACAAACGACTCAGGAAAAAAACTATCAACTACACCTCCTAGATAAGGGAAACAAAGAACTCAAGGGCTTGACCTCAACATGACACCAAGCGGACCAAAGGGAAGCCTGAAGCGGACCAAAGGGAAACCCACAGCAGGGAGGGGTAGATGCTCCGGCGGGAGAGTATAAAAACCCAAGCCAGGAACCAGGGAACCATCCGTACTTTTGCTTGCTTACTCATGTACAGCAATAAATCGTTTACTACCCACTATCTGAGCTGAAGTCTTTCTTTGGGAGAAACGTTTGCGACACTGCAAATAGTTGCTTAGCCATATTTATGTTATATGACTAGTTCTCTGTTAATATTAATTAAGTTATAACCATTATGTGCTATCACTATAATGTAAAACTTAAATAACCAGATGTTATTAAAAACATACTTGGTTTATAGAGTACGTGTTCTGTGTTTTATAGACTTGGAAAACAGATGCAGATTTCAAAGGGGTTGTAATTTCATAATGGCAGCCTTTTCAAAATAGTAGAGATATAATAAAGCTACTTCAGAAGCCAGTCTCTCATTAAAAATGATCATAGAAATCATCTGATCTTTATTCCATCCCCTCAACTCTTTTGCTAGTAAATTTTTCTGACTGCCAGTATTTCTTCATTTCTAATGTGCAAAGTATAATAAAGGAATTTTTGTAAGATAAATACTAGAGAAATCTTTTTCTCCCCCTTTTTTGTTATATACATCTTTTTAATTTATGAGTTCCAGAATTATTGGAAAAATCCTTCTCATTATACTGATTTGTTTTCTTGGCTGTTATTTCTGTTCTTGCTGCATTCCTTTTTGTCCCTTGTTTTGGGATTGTTGTCAAGTTCTTCAACTAATCTCTTGTATTAGCTAGCTGTATTAATGAGATAATAAAGCAGGCTTGTTGCTAATGAATTGATTCATTCAACTGCTGAATTTAATTAGAAAAACACTTAATAATGCAGCAGATGTACTTATTTTGTTTTGGTACAATTGTATTTCCACACAATATGCTGACAAACACATCAATACCCATATTTATATGTCATATTCTTAAAGGTCAATTCATATATTTTATAACACAAAGTCTACAAGACACCATTATAAACCCTCATCTGTATCTTCAGTATTTGTGAATAGTCAAATCTAGTTTTATTTATTTTTTATTTATTTTATTAAATTTATATTACTGCCCATCTCCCCAATCGGGGACCGTGGGCGGTGCACAATAAAACAAGATTAAAATGAATATGAATATAAAATTACAACAATACAAATGTATAGTTTTCAGTTTGGTTTTTTGCTTTTGGTTTCAGGTTTCTGCAAAGACGAAAGATAATATTCAAGATAGTCCTGACTTGATCTAAGTAATTGGTCTCAGTGCACTTAGTCAAGTGTAATATCTGCTAAAGTCGCTTAGGTGCTTCCAAATTAATAGGAATTAATGAGAAGATCACAAATAATGTGTCATGCCTAATTTTGTCTGATGAGGTAGTTGTGAGAATGTCTGGCATTCTTCAGCAGCAGGGATGTGCAACTTCCATCTGTTTGAGGGATAAACCAGACTTTGTACAGCAGCAGTCCCCAACCTTTTCAGCACCAGGGACCAGTTGTGGAAGAAAATTTTCCAACGGACCAGGGAGGCGGGAGTTGCAGGCGGAAGCCAATCGCACGCACCGGGGACGGGGTAATCATGCACACCGGGGGGCGGGGGTTGCAGGCGGGAGCCCCGTGGTCCACTTCCTAACAGGCTGCGGCCCACAGGTTGGGGACCCCTGTTGTACAGGATATCAAGGATTGCAAATGGAGAGGGCCATGATCCAAAATGGACCTAAGGGATAGGGGAAGTTGGGAATTGTTAAGGGATTATATTTTTTAATATCTTAAAACAAAACAAAACAAAAAGAACAAAATTCTTTGTTCTGTTCACTTGAGGGGCTTCTTGGAGATGCAGAAAAGTTTCTAGCAAGCCATGCCTTTTGCACTCCTATTCTGTGGTATATATGAAAGAGCCTACCCAAAATTGCCTTGTTCCAAATCAGACTAACCAGTCCATCCAGTAACTGGTAGGCAGGGTTCATTTCTACCTGAAGATACCAGGGATCAAAGTTAATAGTCCTTAGCGTGTGAAGCCTGTTTGGTGATAAATGCTATATAAGGTATTAATGTATAAAGACTTGGGCATTTTGGTGCACATGCTCCTTGCAAGGAAGAATAAAGCTATTTTTTGTAAGAGATCATCATATATATGGCCAAATCCTATTCTGAAATTAGCTTATTAATCAAATGGTGTAATACAGTGCTTTCCAAACTGCCGCCGTTGGCGACACACCAACGGCGCGGGTATTCAGCCGTGCACGTCCACTTCCGGGTGGTGTCGTGACACACTAAACTCTGTGTTGCGACACACTAAAGTGTCGTGACACACAGTTTGGAAAGCTATGGTGTAGTACATGATTAGGTTTTTCCTGAAGAGAATCACAAAAATTGTCCATGCAGCATAAGTAAGAACTTTGATATTGGTTTGAATCGCAGCCAAAGGTTTAGCATTTAATCATGGGTAAACAGAGTATCTGTAAGTACACCCCATGAAATGATTCTTGCTGCTTATTAAGATGTGAACAACAGGTTATATGTATACCTAAGTAAATGTAGAAGTCAGTGAAACTCTTTGATTCCTTCTCCCCGCTATAATACTTCATGCACCCTCAAACATTTTCTCCAGACCTTTCAACTATCCAGAAGAGTACATTTTGGGAGTTTCAAAAGGAGTACTGTGCATGTGGATGTTCACATATGCAATGTTGGATTCCCCTCTAAATCTATTTATTCAAGTGAATTGAGTGTCCTGTGTATACCTGCTTGCTTGCTAGTCGGTCAATGCCTTATCTCAGTGTCTGGAGGCTGTGGGGGTCTGGATGGGGAACAACAGGCTTCAACTGAACCCTGGTAAGACGGAGTGGCTGTGGATTGATGGCCCCCCTAGATCCGGGAAGTTGTCATCCTTGGTTCTGGGTGGGGTTGCACTACCTCACTCGGATCCAGTGCGGAATCTGGGGGTCCTCCTGGACTCGCGACTCCTGCTCAAAGAGCAGGTGGCAATCGGGGCCAGGAGGGCCTTTGCACAACTTCGAGTTGTGCGCCAGTTACGTGCTTTCCTGGATCAGGAAGCCCTCCGAACAGTCACTCACGCCCTTGTCATCTCCTGTATAGACTACTGTAATGTGCTCTACATGGGGCTACCCTTGAAGAGTATCCGGAAGCGCCAGCTGGTACAGAATGCGGCGGCACGAGCAGTTATGGGTGCTATGAGATCGGCACATGTAACACCTCTGCTACGCGAGCTGCATTGGCTGCCAGTTTGCTTCCGGGTCCAATTCAAGGTGTTGGTGATTACCTTTAAAGCCCTATATGGCATAGGATCAGGGTACCTGAGGGACCGTCTCGTCCCGATAACATCGGCCCGCCCCACCCGTGCTTGCAGAGAGGGTATGCTTCGGACCCCTTCAACAAGAGAACTCCATCTGGCGGGGTCCAGGAGGCGTGCCTCCTCTGCGATAGCGCCCGCCTTATGGAATATCTTGCCCCCGGAGGTGAGACTGGCCCCTTCACTCCTGGCCTTTCGGAAGGCCCTTAATACCTGGCTCTGCCGCCTGGCCTGGGACGATGGAGGCGGTAGTGCCTCCTGGGGTTGGCTGGCCCCGTAGCACCATGATCTATTCTACGGTTCCCAATCCATCTTGGATTTTATTTATTTTATATTGGTTGTGTTTTTTAGATAGTTTGTATTTTGTATAGCTTTTAAATTTTTAATTATTGTAACCCGCCCAGAGTCCCTTGCATGGGAGATGGGCGGGGAATAAATTGAACAAATAAATAAATAAATAAATAAATAAATAAATAAATAAATAGTTGCTTAGGCCAGCTTTGGTAGAATTTTTCTATAAAAGACATGTTCCTTTGGGCAAACAGGTAGAGGCTACAGGAAGGTGGAGCTGAGACAGGTAGTGATTAGGGCTTGTGCCAAAAGTGAATTAGTCACCCTTTCTTTCTTTGAAACAACCTTTTTGACAACCCCATCTCTTCCTCATTCTCCTTTTATTGATATTAGCTTTCTCTTTCTTCCAAGCACATGTATGGAGGAAGGTGATGTAATTCTTCCCAGAGGCCTGAACTGATCTTTCGTAGGGAGTTTCTGAAGTTTAGTAGTAAATGTGTTTTTCTGCCTTGTTAAACAGGGGAATGTGCGAAAGAGTGGTTTGAGCTGTTTCAAATTATTTTTACTCAAAACAATGTGTATTTCATGAGTTTTGTTCAAGTATGAACAAAACTAGCTGGTTTGGTTTGAATGTGGAACAGAACACAGCCATTTTTAGTAGAATTGCCTCAAGTGTTCTGTGCTGTTTTGAAAATGATGGAATTACAATTTGTCTTGCATTTTGCAATTGAAGTGCTGTTGTTGGAATTTTGTTGGCTGTGACAACAGGTAGCAACAGGCTGTGTCCCCATTGCTTATGGTTTAGATTGGGCAGGGTGATTTAGGGGTTGAATTTTGGAGCAGAGCAGCATACATTTTAAGGAAGATATGGCACAGTGAAAGACCCATTCTGAATCTATTTTCCCATTCATTATGCCAGTCCTTGGCCACCTAGAAGGAAAACCACTGTTTGTTTAAAATAAAGATTACTGCAGGTATGAGTTTATGAGTGGGTCAGTGGGTATTCTTCAGGGGAAAAAAGCAGGTAGAATGTAAGTGCAAAAAAAAGAGACTAGTATAGTATTGGTTTAATTTGTCTGCCAAATTTGTGTGTAGGAGCTTGTGGGGTGTGTGAACTCTGTGCATGCTCCTGTGTCCTGCTTTGAAATTTTGAGATTCGGTATGCCTTTATAAATGCAGTGAATCTTCCTCTTCAAGGCATTCTGGGAACTGTATAGTCAGCAAGACAGAGGGGCATGCTTACAGGACACATCCATACCTAAGTTTAGCAAGTCATCAGTGCGGATATATTGGAACTAAAACATCCCTCTGTTCTTCATTTCATTTAATAGCATCTACTAGCTAACTTTTAAAAAAGACTGAATATTGCTTTAAACATAGAGAAAAAGGATGTGGTTGTTGTTTTGTGTGTGTGTGTGTGTGTGTGTGTGCTTTGATATTGATCCTGATATTGTTCTCTTCAGACCACAGAGACTATATTTTGGAACCACTTTCCCTGCCAGAAAGTCCAGGTGGCACTTCTGCTGAAGAAGAATCTCCATCTGTGCCTTGTCTATTCTGTGAAGAATATTCTCCAGTATCAGAACAAAACCAAATTCTGAAACACATGATCATAGAACACAAACTTGTCATAGCAGATGTCAAGCTGATTGCAGATTTTAGAAGGTATGTTTACTTAAAATTAGGTAATGCAACTTCACACAGAAGATGCCATGATCTAATGCCTTAGCCATTGTTTCTACTGGTATATACTGCAAATACAAGAAGAGAAACAAAAGAAATAATAGCAGATAATTCCAAAGAAATAATATACGTGCAAACAACAAATTTACAGTTTTTCATAGTTTCAGGATTGTAGATATAAGAGTCAGTCCTGGAAGCTATAGACACAGGACTAGAATTACCTATGGTAGAGAATATGTGTGCCAAATAGTTCCAAAAATAGTTCCACAAAAAGTGGAAAATCAGATCATTCTACAAATGTAGACCTGATCCTGTAATTTTAAACAGAAAGCCTCCTCTTTTGGGGGCTGGAATTGAGAACTGAAGACCCGAAAGAATAACAGATCTTTAAAATTATTGTATGAGTTAGCACCAACTGTATATAGTGGTATGAAAAATGTTTGGTTCCTGATTTTTTTCTGAGGTTTTGCCATTTTATATTTAAATTTCTTCCTGTTAAAAGGCAGGTATTCAAACATAACTATTTTGGAGATGATCTTAAACAATTTTTTTTAATCTGTTCAGTCGTGTCCGATTCTCAGAGACTGCCTGGACAAGTCCCTGCAGTTTTCTTGGCAAGATTTTCAGAAGTGGTTTGCCATTGGCTTCTTCCTAGGGCTGAGAGAGAGCGACTAGCCCAAGGTCACCCAGATGGCTTTGTGCCTAAGGCGGGACTAGAACTCACAGTCTCCCAGTTTCTAGCCCGGTGCCTTAACCACTACACCAAACTGGCTCTCAAACAAAAATAGGAATAATTAAATAAAAACTAAAACATGCCCTTAGCATCTGCCTCTACCAAAAGCTCTTTTCCAAGCACCATTCTCATAGAATCTCTTTAGCAAGATTTAGTGAAAGACAAAAGATGGTCTTACGAGAATTCCAACAACTGAATTACTCCCCATCTCGTAATCAGCATATCCCCAAATATATTAGGGCAGGACCTTCTTTATCATCTTACTAACTGTCTTAGGTAAACAGCAACACGGTAGATCTCTTTGCCGATAACACAGAAGCTTGCATCTGGTTGTTTACAAAACTATGTCTGAAATTTTATTAGACTTAGAACATTCCTTTATATAAGCTAAAAATGGCAAAAGAAAAGTGGCACTAGGTTTATTCACATATCAGGTAATATAAATACAATGTATAGTCGAAGGCTTTCACGGCCAGAATCTGATGGTGGTTGTGGGTTTTCCGGGCTGTGTGGCCGTGTTCTGGCAGTTTTGGTTCCTAACGTTTCGCCAGTCGCTGTGGCTGGCATCTACATAGATACATATCTCTTTTAGGAGTAAGCCTAGATTGTATTAAATATATTATTTTAATTGGCTAACTATCAATTTGTATAAATTCTGAAATCTGTGTTTAGTAACTGAACTGGTTTATAAGACTGAATAGGTTGTGCCTAGTTTCCTTGTTTAAGAAGCATAATAATTTTTGATTTTCTCCACTCTTTGGAAACTGAAAGTCCCTCTCTAAATTGCTTGCACATGGAAAAATTCTGGAATGAGAAACTCTTTAAATTCCTGGTACAATTTCCCCCCAGAACCACTTATTTCTATTTTCCTCTTATTCCTGTTTTCAGTAAAAGATCGATCCAAAAATCCTTTTTCTTCTTCAGAAAGAAATTGTAAATTTCACTTGTCTCATTCCTTTTCTAGATTTTTGAGCTGTACATAACTTTCAAATGGACACATGTTATAAGCAAATCTGATAAGGTGCATTTATATTGATGGTTGTTGTGCCGTGTGGTTGTAACAGTCTATTAGTAGTTTCTGAGATGTTTCTGATGTATGGCAATGTAATCCTTTTCATAGCTTCTGTTGGTTTTGCTGTGGTGGGTTGAGTGGTCAGGCACTTTTTGATAAAGTTGCGTGGATATCCATTTTGTTGGAAGATGCTATATAAGTGGTCTGTTTCCTTTTTCTGGTGTTCTGGGTTGCTGCAGTGTGTTTGTGCTCATCTGAATAGTGTTCTTACACAGCTCCTCTTGTGGGAGGTAGGGTTATTGCTTTGGTAGTGGAGCACTTGGTTAGTGTGGGTAGATTTCCGGTAGACTTGTGTTTCTAGAATGCCATCATTTCCTCTACTGATGAGGATGTCCAAGAAGGGTAGTGTAAAAGGATTACACTGCCATACATCAGAAACATCTCAGAAACTACTAATAGACTGTTACAACCACACGACATCACTGTAGCACACAAACCAACCAAAACCCTTCAGAACATCGTAAGTAAACCAAAAGACCCAGTAGCCCAAGAAGAAAAAACAGGAGTTATCTACAACATACAGTGTAAGGACTGTAACAGCCACTATGTAGGACAGACTGGCAGAAGACTAGCAGAATGCATCCATGAACACCAACTAGCAGTCAGAAGACATGATGAAAACTCCTTAATCTCACAACACATGGACAGACTTAACCATACTTTCAACTGGGAAACTGTGAGCATCTTAAACCAAGCCAAATCCAAAAATGCTAGAGAATTCCTGGAAGCTTGGCACTCAGACAAAGCAGCCATCAACAGACACATAGAGGTAAACAACATTTACATACCATTCATAAGAGACAATAGAAAAGCCAGAAGACCAGAACACCTCTTTGCCAGCAATCAACAACAAGATAGGCAAAGATTAACAGCAAGATTAGCAGCAGAGGAGCAATTAAACAACACAATAGACCATAGCTTTCCAAACTGTGTGTCGGGACACATGGCTGCAGTGTCTGGGTGTGTCTTGGCTCTGAGCCCTGCCAGGACTCCACCCAGGTCCTAGTGCCTGCCTTGTGCCTTGCTGCCTCCAAACCTGCCCTGCCAGGACTCCACGCAGGTCCTAGTGCCTGCCTTGTGCCTTGCTGCCTCCAAACCGGCTGTGATTCCGCGCAGGTCCTAGTGCCTGCCTTGTGCCTTGCTGCCTCCAAACCTGCCCTGCCAGGATTCCACGCAGGTAGGTCCTAGTGCCTGTCTTGTGCCTTGCTGCCTCCAAACCTGCTGTGATTCCACGCAGGTCCTAGTGCCTGCCTTGTGCCCTGCTGTAAGAGTGTGTTGCGAAATGATGCATGTCTAAAAAGTGTGTCACCAACATGAAAAGTTTGGAAAGCTCTGCAATAGACCCTAATCAAGGAACTATTAACTCAGTCAATCAACCAAGCAGCAAACAACAACCCAATCAAGGTACTACTAAGGAGAGTACAACACCCCCACTAACACAGGCAGGACAAGCCAGGGTATATAAACAGAGAGCAAGTTCCATTCCCTTTTTGCACTGAAGATGTTGCCTAGCCTGGCAATGAAACGTCTGCAAGAAAACAAGGCTCAGAGAGCACCATGGACTCCACAAGTATGAGTGTATACATATTAGTGACTTTAAAAACTGGAAAAATGTTGTCACTTAGCAATTTCATACTGAGTATGTCCCAATCTGCCCCTATATTCTCTTTATTGCTGTCTTACAACTCTGATATATGTAAAGTTTATCTCATTTTTCAACATGTATATTACTTCTGCTGGCAAAGTTTAAGGTCTTTCCTGAACTACTTGCTTACCATTCATTGGTGGTAGAATTTGAATCACATGATTTTCATCTAAACAAAAGATATGTGAGATTCTTTTAGTTACAAACACTATAGCTGAAATCAAATCATTCAAAAGAAACTGTATTTTTCCATTTTCATATGTCATGACTCAAAACATGTTTACGGATCAGGAAGCACAGAGGATGCTGACCTTGAGATAGAGGGGAGCTCAAAGAGAGCCTACAGATTGAACAGAAATGAAAATAGGAGATAAATGAAATAACATTCTTATATAATTTTTCCAACAGGTTTCTTTAAAAACAAAACATATTTTCTTTATGTAGCCCATGTAGGGTTATATTAACCAGTTTGTAGATTTAGCTGTTTTCATCCTTAGCAGGTTTTAATAAAAAAATACATTATGTGCTTTTAAACTGTTGAACAAGTGTACAATGTTCATTCAACAGATGCAGTGTGTCTTGTGCATTGTAAATTAGCATGAGCAAATAGAATTGCCTACTTTCATTTTAGGCAGAAGATACACTTCTTCTCTTCTGCATATTGAAATATGTACACAACCTAATTATTGCTTCTATAGTTTACATGTTTTCTAACAAACATTTTTCTATGTCTGTGTTGTATAAAATCCTACTAGGAATGTTTAATTCAATTCTTTTTCCTTTTCTTGCCATATTGCAATTCTAGTGTATATAGATTCAGAAGTTGACCTCTTAGATAGGAAGGCCATATGATAGCACATGGTACTGTGGCATACAGCTGGCTCCTGCAGAACTTTTTGATATTTATTTTGTTGGATAATTAAACTGCTAAGTAAGTCTCAGCATTCATAACAGCATACATTTTTCAAAGGCTTGAGACCAAGCATGCACAAAGGATCCATTTATGTCTTAGGCAATATCAAGTCTTAAAGCAAAATAATAAAATGAAAGAATGTAGGGCAAATCAAATTCTTAAATAGTTGGCTTATTCAACACGATAAGCTTCCCATGTTTAAAAACAAATTCTAGTCATAATGTCTGGGTTCTGTGTGTAAGTTGATCATCTGAAAAATGTTTAGCAATGGATTCTCAATTTGCATCTTATCTATGTGTTGGGTATATTGTTCTGGCTAAACAGAAGCGTCTGGTTTGAAGAACTGCCTTCATAGAAGGCTAGCAGCATTAATTAATAGCTGAAGTTTCCAAATACTACAAGGAGAATTATTTCTTTAAAATGTTAATAGAATTAATTGTATAGTGAGATATAAGTTTGTACTAGAGTTGCCTATAATTTTTCTTATTTTTCTCTCCTGAAGATATTTATTGTACTGGAAGAAAAGATTCACAGAACAGCCTATTGCTGAGTTCTGTTGTATAATAAGAACAAATTCTGAAGCAGCTTTAGGTAAGTGAGTTTTGTAATAGAAGCTCTGTAGACCTGGCATGAAAGATCCCTGTTGTAATTAATCACCAACTGACACATTTTCACTTTGTACTTAATTAAATTACATGCAAAAACACAAGTTTGAGAGTTTATGTTCCATGTATGCTTTGATTTTATATTAAATACTTTGTGGCCTGAAGTTAAGGGTATAGGGATAGGAATGGGCAACCCTAAATCACAATTTTTGTGTGATTCCCAAAGCCCTTTAGGAATTGAAATGCAGCAGGAAATTGCTAAATTGGGGGGCACATCTTCTCACCAATTTCTAGTTGGAAATCAAATAATAATGGTGAGTTAATTCTTTGATCCCAGAGGCGTGGTGGCTCAGCGGGTAAGACGCCAGGCTTGTCGATCGGAAGGTCGCAAGTTCGGAGGTTCGAATCCCTAGCCCTGCGTGATGGAGTGAGCTCCCGCACTAGCTTCAGCTCTTGCCAACCTAGCAATTCGAAAGCATGCAAATGCAAGTAGATGAATAGGTACCACTTTGGTGGGTAGGTATCAGCGTTCCACGCGTGTCATGCCGGCCACATGACCGTGAAAGCGTCTTCGGACAACGCTGGCTCTTCGGGTAACTAACGGAGATGAGCACTTGCCCCTAGAGTTGGACACGACTGCACAGATGTGCGGGGGGAACCTTTACCTTTAATTCTTTGATCAAGTTTTGCACATTTTAAGTTGAAAAGAAGGAGCCAAGGGGGGAAATTGAAATAAAGCTTTGGCTTCTCCTCCTATGGCCCTTCACTACCAAAAGTAATCATAAAATTAAAATGTTTAATTCCAAACCACAAAAATATATTTGCCTATGTTGTAGAATCTAACCCATTTATGATCTACATTTATAGTTTTTGTTACTCTCCTCTCAAGGTAACCGAGGTCAGGAAACTAGAGTCATCATGTGTCTTGGAATGTAATTTAATATGGTTAGGGTATTGTAACATAATCTTGAAAGCACCCCGAAAGCCTTTCTCTACTTCAACTTATTCTGAACCCAATCAAGGCAGAGTTATTATGAGTTTCTTGCTCATGCTTTCTACCTTCCCACAACTTAGATATCTTTTCTGTAACCATATTGTATTGCCTTCCTCTGAGTCAAACTCATTTCCCTTCACACCACCTCCCCCAACACAATCACTCTATGCTCCTGCATATGAAGGCAGGCCCAGCATCTTGCATGGTCAACAGACAAGTCTGAGATGGAAGATTTAGATGAAACTGGAATGTGCTTCCCCTTCTTCTTGCCAACAGCAACTGGAGAGACCAAGATTATGTGAGCAAGGAGTTTTCTTCTTGGTGATCATTGTCTAGTGAGTCCAAAGGCAGTTCAGGGAATAGGGTTTGCATGGATATTTCAGTTGGAACTGAAGGACAAATTGCAGTATATGAACATCCTTTGCCACTTCCCAGGATCATTCCATGTCAAGATAGTCCTTGCAGTATATCAAATATTCAAGCCTCCCCTTCCTGCATCTAGAATCCAAAATAAAGTCCACATCATATTCTGGTGGGAGAGGGAAAGGTGCTGAATGTGAAAAACACAAGAGAGAATTGTGAAACACCAAGTGTACTTTCATTGAGGTAAAGTAGGTAAAGGTTCCCCCCGCACATTTGTGCAGTCGTGTCCGACTCTAGGGGCCGGTGCTCATCTCCGTTTGTTAGCCGAAGAGCCAGCGTTGTCCGAAGACGCTTCCGCGGTCATGTGGCTGGCATGACGTGCGCGGAACGCTGTTACCTACCCACCGAAGTGGTACCTATTAATCTACTTGCACTTGCATGCTTTCAAATTGCTAGGTTGGCAAGAGCTGGGGCGAGTGCAGGAGCTCACTCCGTCACGCAGGGCTAGGGATTCGAACTTGTGATCTTCCGATCAGCAAGCCTGGCGTCTTACCCGCTGAGCCACCACGCCCCCTTAACTTCATTGAGGTAGGCAGTTACATGAATAACCACTGAGTTGGACTGATTTGTGATAGGGAATGGGCCAATAAACTTTGAGTCTTGTTTCTTGGATAAATGGGAGGAAAGTAAAAACTTTGAGGATAGCTAAGCTAAATCCCCCACAGCAATCATTGTGTTATCTTCCCTATGTGCACCTACTATATGCTTGTACACAGTCTTGGCCAAAACTGACCATTTTTTAAAAAGGAGCTGTGCCATCTCTCTCTTGCAGATAATCATGGGCTTACAGAACCACAGAGACAGGAGTTTTAGGGCAAGCTGTGAGGACTATATCCATAAGCTGCTTGCCCATCCATAAACTGCTTGAAAGGGAGATATTGAGAAGTGGAGAGAGTTCTTATATGCAGATTCTGCAAATGACAATAAATCAGGCTAATTGTTCTGTTGATAGAGAACTATCAGCCTTTAAAGGTAGGCCAGGTCAGAAAACAGACACTGCGAAGATTATAGTAATGCTACTTTATGGTTGTAGGGCAACGGTCGGAAATGGCGGCTTGCGAGCCAGATGCGGCTCTTTGGCCCCTTGAGTGTGGCTCTTCTGCAGCTGAACTCACCCCCGCCCCTTCCACGCGATTGGCCGTCTCTCCGAGCGCACTGAGCAAGGCCCGGCGCGGCAGGCGCTGCTGGCCCGGGACGCGGCGCTGTTGGAGGTGGCGCAGGAGCGGCTGCAGGGGCTGCTGCGGCTGGAGATGGCGCTGCTCCGTGGCATCCAGGCGCTGGGCGAGGGCGCGGGCCTGGGACGCGAGTGGCAGGGTGGCGCAGGGGGCCTGGCCGGGGCGGTGGCGGCGGGGGGACGGAGCCGGCGGAGGTGGCAGGACGGGGCGGGCGGCGCTGCTGGGGCTGGTGGCGGAGCTGGAGGGACCAGGCGTTCCCGTGGGCACAGCGTGCGCTCTGCAACCCGCCTTGGAGGCCCTCCGGGTGCACCCTCCCACCCCATCAATCCCCCCATCCCGCCGTTCGGCGTCCTCTCCCCCCGCTAACCCGAGCCCTGCGGCGGCCGGGGGAGCCGAGCCAGGCTCGGACCGGAGGCGGCCAAGGGGACAGCAGGCAACTCTTCGCCCTGCGCTGCCCTGCCGCTCGCGTCCCAGGCCCGCACCCTCACCTGGATGCCGCGGAGCAGCGCCATCTCCAGCCGCAGCAGTCCCTGCAGCCGCTCCTGCGCCGCCTCCGACAGCGCCGCGTCCCCGGCCAGCAGCGCCTCCCTGCCGCGCCGGGCCTCGCTCAGTACGCTCGTAGAGACGGGCCTGAAGGGGCGCAGAGGCCGGAGAGGGAGCCCCTCCGTCTCCCCTTCTCTCCCTGCCTCGCCTGCCCGCCGGGCGCGGAAGCGCAGCCGCCCTGACGTCAGGCGCTGGCGGCATCTTCCGCATGGGGTCCCGGCTGGTGTCTGCACTTGGGCGCCGGCGGGGAGGGAGGCGCGGGTCCCGCCCGGTGGAGAGGGCGCAGCCTTCCGCTATCCCGCGCCCATCCTGCCGGATGGAGGGTGACAGCTCTTTCTCCGCCACTCCCGGTGGGGCGGCCGGGGCGGGTTCGCGGAGCTGCTGGCTGCGCCCCCTCCCTCCGTGAGCCCCCCGACCCTTCCACGCGATTGGCCCAGCTCCCATCCGCGGGGCTGCTCCGCCTTCGCCAGCCCCGAGCCCCGAGGTCTCCTGGGAAGCCCGTCCCGACTAAAAAGGGAGACGGTTGTGGTTGTGTAGAGCAGTTTTTATTTCACCCCACTGGCTGCAGGGCTCTGCTGAACCTTCCCCTCTATTCGATTCAGCCCCTGCCTCGCCAACTTCGCCGGAATGCCAGCCTCGGTGCCCTTCACAGTCGCGCCCCCCAGCAATCCTATCAGGGCGGCTGCCTTTGCTTTTTTCAGTTGTGAGAAGCCTCGAGACGCTTCCATACTCCCAATAAGCATCAGCCACCCCAGGCACACTAACTGGAACCTGCCCTGCTTCCCCGCCCCGCTTCCCCGCCCCGCTGGCAAGTGGCAGCCGCCAGGCCTTCCCTCTATACTCCCAAGGCTTCTTCCCCCCTTCATCTTCCCTCCATACTCCCCAAGACACCGCGGGCTCAGGTCATTTCACTAACTTCTCCGGAAGAGAAGCAACTGGAGCAGTCGAGCCTCTCTTTCCCTTCTCCTTCTTCCAAACCTCCCCCGCCCCCTTCCATGTGATTGGCTCCCGCCCGCAAACCCCGCCCCCTTCCACGCGATTGGCTCCCACCCGCAAACCCTGCCCCCTTCCACGCGATTGGCCCCCGCCCGCAAACCCCGCCCCCTGGCTCTCAAGCATTTCAAAACGTCCTCGAGCATGTCAAAATGGCTCCCGGCATAAAAAAGTTTGCCGACCCCTGTTGTAGGGTATAATAATAGAACCTTGAAAGCCTGCCAGAGTTTCTCTCTGCCCCCTTTTATACCAAACAGAATTATTATGGGGTTATTTTGAGGTTCTTAGGGTTTATGCTTTCCCAGGACTGAGTTGTCATTTTTCTTCCCTTAATGGATCATACATTCCTTCATCAAAGTTATCTCCACACATTCCTTTACAGAAGCTAATAATGCAGAAATTGTTCCAGCACTTAGTCTTCTCTAATTACCTATTTGATTGTGGGAGATGGGACAATGACAAGCTGCCCAGAGTCACTTGTTGAGATGGGCGGCTATAGAAATAAAATAAATAAATATAAATATCCAGTAAGTGGAAGAGGGCTTTCCAGAACCTGGATGTAATCCTGAGCCCTGGTTCAGGATTACATGTTTGACTAAACCTCTGCACCAAAAAACATGGTCTGGAGCAAATTGGCCAACTTTTTATTGACAGCCTTGACCCAGTGACAGATACGGTATCTTTAACATCTGTTCTTACCCTTGGCCACCAGAACAGAGTTGCAGAGCATCCAGATGTCTGACTAGCAGCTAAAATGAAAAGTGAGTCTTCAAGACCTGAAAGGCGCCTTCTTCTTGAATAGACCATTTAAATTGACATCCTTTTTTCAGAAGTTAAATTAGTGGCCTAGTGCTCTCTGTAGAATCAGGGATGAATCTTTTGTAAAATTTGGCAAATCCCAAAAAACATTGGAGACCTGAACTTTTAGATGATCTATCTGCACACCTTCTGTAGAAATCCAATCAACCAAATAGTTCAGTTGAGGAAGATCAAAGGCAGATTTTTCCATATTAGCGTAAAGTTTGTTTTGGCACAGGCATTGAACACATTCCTGACATTAGTAAAAGAACAGTTTTTTTTTATTTTGAAATAAAAAATCAAAATGTCATCCAGATGAATGACTACATTCTTATCCAAAATATCTGAGAATATCTCATTCATGAATCTGGAGAATATATCTGGAAAGGTCTTGAAGAAGAATTATCTTTCTTTTTTATGTTAAAAAAATAAGGGTCCAAATGCAGAAGATGAATAAGGGTGAACTTCTTCAGATTGTGGTTCAGAAACTCTTTTAAAATGGCTAAATTGAATAGACATGGGATGTTGCCTTTTAGCTGAGATCGGGGACCGAGTGGTAAGTTGGTGGTACGGTCAGATGTCAGAGGCAAGTAGCTGTTCCCTCTTTCCCCAAGACATCAGCAAAATCTGCCTACTTCTCTGGCAAGGAAGGAAGTTCAGGCAGTGGTGAGGGAGAGAGAGAAGGAAAAGAGCCAGATGCCTGCAAATGGTGCCATTAACATTTTTGAGAGGTAAAAGAATTGGCTCCTTGTCCCCAATAAATATTAGGATTAAGCGTCTGAAGCCAGTGTATCCCCAAGATAATTGGGACATGCAAGAGAGCAGTCAAACATAGTGTGTGTGTGGATGGATGGATGGATGGATGGATGGATGGATGGATATTCAAATATACATTTAAAAGACTATAAAGAATATAGGATACAGGCAATTAAAAACAGTATAAAGTAAGTATGGGCAGATAACCAAGAAATCTTGGGTAGCAACAAGTTAAACTATCATGGCTAACATATTCTAGTACATGATTTAAAAATTTAAATACTATAAGACATTTCATATCCAGTTTCTATTTAAAACATGTCTCTATTGAACTTTAAGATTATTTGATTAGCACAACTGAAATCAGTAAGAGAAAAAGGAAAAACGATAGATAATAAAGAATCCACTGGAAGAATACTATAACTAATATGTAGATTTTATGTCAGATTAAAGTATAACTCTAAAACCTAACTTGACAACTCTACACCTGGCACAGTTGCACGTGTAGAGTTGTAATGTAGAAATAGCTTTCAAATGGTGTCCTGAATTCAGTACATCAGATAGACTTTTTAAATATGAAGTTATTCTGGACATCGAAGCATATTTCCACAATTTGGTTAGCAATTCTTCCACAGAGCGGACCGAATATCTTTTCTAATTAAAAGAGTATAAAATCTTGTGCGGCGCAGAGTGGTAGGTGGCAGTACTGCAGTACTGCAACCGAAACTCTCCCCGTGACCTGAGTTCGATCCCAGCGGAAGCTGGTTTCTCAGGTAGCCGGCTCAGGTCGAGTCAGCCTTCCATCCTTCCGAGGTCGGTAAAATGAGTACCCAGCTTGCTGGGGGAAAGGTAATTACGGCCGGGGAAGGCAATGGCAAACCACCCCGCTCTATAGTTTTCCAAGAAAACGTCAGGGAAAGCGGCGTCCCTCCAAAGGGTCAGGAATGACTCGGTGCTTGCACAGAGGACCTTTCACTTTTCACTCAAAATCTTCGCAGCTACAGTTGCAAGAATCTTTTGTGGTTATTCATTCTTAGCTGCAGAGGAGTCATACATTGCAATACAGGATCTGACTTGATGGTCTGCCATCAATCATCTCTTCCTGAATAGGCTTTTCCAGCAGTAGTGTGGGCAGCTGAGGGCTGGAATTCAGAGCCCATGGAGATACAAAGGCTAAGGGGGGGTTATAAAATGCAATTTCCTGATGTCAGAAGTTGGAGCTTCCTTTAATTATATGAGGGTCCCCTGAGGAAGTCTTGGAAGGGGTGTCTGCAAAGTTTTGCAAAGACAATGTTTTGGAGCAGTCTGGACATTTACTCATGAAGTGAGCCACATTTCCACAGACATGACACTTTCCAGCTGACTCTGAGCAAGGAAGCTTTGCAGCGTAACCCCTGGTGCACCACAGAAAAACACAAGCGGAGATCTCACCTTTGTTGTTTTTCTGCTATAGAGAAGGATCTCTTCATTATTCCTATCTGTGTGGTCTCTCCACTATTGGAGTCCAAGGAGGCAGTGGAGGGGACAAAAGGCTATGGAACTGTCTCCCTTTATGGACAGTCCTGCAGGTACTTAGGAGCCTCAAGGACCTTTTGCCCCATTCTAGGTCTAGGAGGCAAGGTCTGACATCTCTCTGATAAGAGAGTAGTGAGCCTTTCAAGACTGATGTCAGCCCTTCAGAGTAGGCAAGTTCAGCAAACAGGAGAATAGGTAGGAGCCTTGGAATGTACTTTAATGTGGTTCGGGTATTGCAGCTCAATCTTGAAAGCCTGACAAACCTCTTCCCTATTTCAACGTATACCTAACCCATCAAGTCAGAGTTGTTTTGAGTTCCTTTGTTGTGCTTTCTAATTTCCCAGGACTTAAATATATTTTCTGTTACAGCTCACTTCTCCTGTAAGATTAGGATGAATGACCACTTCATTCTTTTATATCTGCATACTTTGAGACCTCAGTGCAATATGCCATTTCTTAATTTTTAATTTTTTGGACAGATTTTCTCATTCTGGGAATCTGAGGAATATCTATACAGATAATGCCCTTAATGTTTTCAAATATACACCCAAACTGTAAATACTGCAATGCTAAGAGGCGTCAAAAGTTACACATATTGCCTTGACACTGATGTTTACTTTTGTAACAGAGGATCAGGACAATTATTTTCTTTTATGTGATGCCTTACCTGAAGACAGAGAACTAAGGGAGAAGCTTCAACAACAGAGACTGGTAAGATATTATTTTGTTTAAACATACTGAGATTGTGAAATGAATTAAACAGATAAAATGGGACTCCTAGATTTTCTCTTTCAATAGTATGTTATAGCCAGACCATAAACAATTCAGTAAGGGAAACTTTAGTCCAGTAGAGGCTGCTGCTTTATAAGTACGTTGAAGATTATTTGAGAAATTCAAGGAAGAAATATCTTATACAAGATACATGTTAGGGTCTTTCTCAATTAGAAAAAAAGGAAACCCTCGTCTTAGCAACTGGCTTACTTGATGGCTTAAGGATAGGGATGGAGAGGCTTTTTGGTGGCTGGACCCATGTTTTGGGGTTTTATTAGGTGTATGGGTGTATTTGTGTGAAAGAGAGAGAAATGGCTGAATCCAGCAAGACAGGAAGAAGCTGAGATCAGACAAGATAAGTATCAAAACATTATGAAGTGCCCTCAGCAGTTAAAAGTCAGAAATGAGCAGCAAAAATTCCATTACCACATGAGGGTAGTTACGAGACACAAGGTTTAAACCTCAGCACTTACATATAAATAAGGTTAGATTCCTAGATTCTGCTGATAATTGAGCATCTTTTGTATCTGCAATAAAGTAACTTATCTGAGCCTTGTCCTTGAATCTTCTGCTGGTAAATTCGGGGGGGGGGGGTTGCATTCCTAGAGGAAGATGTATTGCTTTGCCAAGGATGAGGTTCTGATGGTATAGAAGCATGGGCTGCAGGATGGGGGGAATTCTAGAAATCCTAAGAAAGGAGAGGTTAGGAATTGGTCACCTATCCCAGTGTTACCTTCCAATCTCCAGTGTCTTTTTGCAAAATAACAATTGCAGCAATTTACCAGCTGAGCATTTACTGAAGCAGTTGAAGCTGCTTATTAATACTAGCTACCTAATTGCCAAACCATCAAACACCGTGAGAAGCAACACAAATGATAAACTCTTAAAGGGGAAGATCCAGAAGTAGATGATGCTTAAGAAAGATTTCTGCTCCCTTTGTCCTCTGTGAACTGATTCACACATATGTTTGTGTCTTACCCTTTAACCACGTGTTGAATGGAAAGGATGCCATTCAGGCAGAGTAAAAGAACAGAGCTCAACTTTGTGAACCTTGCATAAAAACCACTCTCAGAATAGTGCTTTTCAGCTCATTGCATGATCTGTCCTGATGAAATAGCTGTGGAGTTGTTTGTGTGAAAGAACAAACAGTGTGGAATTTTCACATTAGTGAACCTCTGTTTTTGAAGCCATTGAGAACTGGGCATGCATATATAAAACTAGTCTTCAATGCTGTTCTAGCCAGTCATCCTCTTCCTTTGTAAATAAACAGAAGCTGCAAGAATAAAAGGTCAAGGCTAGTAGGACATTAGAGGATAGAAGCTTTGGCACATTGAAGCAGATCAGTCCTTTGCAACAACGTGAATAAGCTTGAATTACCCCTATCCATTGTCAAGGTGGACAAAGGTAATGTGGAGGTGAATAAGTAGGAGTCTTACAAGAGGTTATAGTCAGTTTGATGGCTTCTGAGTTTTTCTTTTGGGATAGAGTTACCATTTTAGTCTCAAGTGCCTTACAATCATCACCTTAGTGGTGATACGGGACCTAAATACAGTATCTTCAACACTCCAGTCCCCCCTCTCTTGGTTGTCTCCTATTACCTAAATTTGAATATAAATGATTTCTTTCTTTGACTTTACATGGAATAATTTATAAAATGCTTTTTTGCTTTCAGATTTAAACATATATTAGCTAAAGTATAAAATTGGTTTTGTGTTTGTGGGTTTTTTTTGTACTTTGAGTTGACATGCACTGATACCTAAGCACAATACAATACATACTTTTTCTCCCAACAGCCCCTCTGTGGTAAAGAGGGCTGAGAGAGAGAGAGAGGCTCAAAGACATCCCGTTTTTATTCACAGGAATCCATCTGTTTCTGAAGCTGCCATTGGCAGTCATGTTGACTAACTCATTGTATTGTGGACTAAGTCCATCAAGCCATATTTGTCTGACAGATCTTCCAACTATTTTTATAATTTCATGGGGTGGGGAAGGGGGGAATATAATCAGGTTGCATCCAAAATACCCAGTTTGATCAGTCTTCATTTGTTTCTGTTGGCCTGTTTCTACAATTTTATCCCATGGGGATACGTGAAATTAATATATAAGAGCAAAAATAATATTTTTTCCAGTGATCAAATGATTTTTTTTCATTGTAATAATGGGAGAAACAACTGTTTTTTCTAGGAATAATTTGCAACAGGCTCTTAATGAATAAAGATGTGATGGCATGTTTTGTTTTTCAATCAATAGAAAGATATTCTGGAGCAACAGCAGCAAGAAAGATATGATGCAGAGTTTCATGGCATATGCATGTTTTGTGACAGGCCTTTTTTGGGCAACAGGTTAGTACTAAACATTTTACTATGTGTTTTTATGTTCATGAACATCCTGATGCTATATAAATGGGAAAAATGAAGACGGGTATCGCAGAACAGTTTTCAGATATTGTTATAGCTTCTTACACTTGGTAAATTAGTATACTAGCCTACAGCAAAGGTGTAAAACATATGACTCAACAGCTGTTGCTTTTGTTGATCCTTAACCATTGGCTGTACCCTATGGGTCCTATGGGAGTTAGGATTCCCCATATCTGGAGGACAACATAAAACCACATGGTCTAGTGGTCTGTTTCATGTAGTGCTCAGCTCAGTGCTCCCAAGAAGCTCATCAGCACCGGGGTGGATCATGGCTCTAATGACTCTTGATAGCTGCCAAAAAGGAATTAGCAAAAAAAAAAAAAGCTATGTAATTCAGTTAGCTCTTGCCAACCTAGCAATTATCCAGTGGAGGGAGATGGGCGGTGATACAAATTTTATAAATAAAATAAATAAATAAATAAATAAATTCGAAAGCGTGCAAATGCAAGTAGATGAATAGGTACCACTTCGGTGGGAAGGTAACAGCGTTCCACGCGTGTCATGCCGGCCACATGACCGTGGAAGTGACTTCGGACAACGCTGGCTCTTCGGCTAACAAATGGAGATGAGCACCGGCCCCTGGAGTCGGACACGGCTGCACAGATGTGCGGGGGAAACCTTTACCTTTTTAATTCAGTTATTTATTTATTTATTATTTGGATTTATCCCCGCCCATCTCCACCATGGTAGACTCTGGGTGGTTAGCATCACCAAATCTTGTGGTGATGCCTTACATACATTTAATTACCTGTGGTGTGGAGGAACACTTTTTTTGTCTGCCCCAAATCAATTTCAGTGGAACCTCCCAAATTTTAATATTCTAATAGAAACTTTTTCTCTCTCTCTGCACTACATATTGTACAATGTATTACAAGAGTATGTTGTATATTGTACAGCATAATCCAATATATTACGTTATAACTCTCTCCTGTGTTTCACCCTTTTATAAACTGATAAATAATTTTGCTCTACCTCATAGAAAAGTTGCTCCAAACCTGTGATTTATTTTAGATGTTTATTTGTATGCACCCCAGCCATACAGGGAAGCATTGTTGAAAATAGTTCTCTTTCATTTTAGGTGAGACCAGCACAGGTCTATAGATTCTGTCTATGCCTTCATCACTTTTCATTACGTTTTCTATTTCATAGCCCTGTTGCATAGCATTAGTAAATACAGTACAACACATGACAATAGCTACTATGGCCAGCACTACTATGGTAGCAAAAACGTCTTTGCTGTTAGTAAAATTTAAAAGCTTGTTAGGGTTGCTAGCATAAGTTTTTTCTGCTTTTGCTTCATAGCCTGCATATTGACTCAGGCTGTAAGCATCCTTACCTTTTATTTTTAGCTTGGAAGACTTTACAGGGTGGTTTGGAGACCTCAGATAAGAGAAAATACTCCAAAGGGGACAGGAAGCTTCACTGGCCTTCATATCCTGTGCTTAGTGTGAAGTCACTGTTGCAGCAGTTGTTTGTTTTACTTGAAATATAGGACTGTCACATCATTTAAACTGGGCTCTTCTGCATGAAATTTAGCATTTGCTGTAGTTTGTCCTATCATTTCTCTGAGCTTAAGAGAGTAGATCCCTCACAGTGCTTTAATTTTAACAAATGAAATTTGTTTTTTATTTTATTTTATTTTATTATTTTATTTTATTTAACAAATGAAAGCAAGCATTCTGGTAAGTAGGAATTTCAACCTAATTCTCTGAATGCAAAATGTTTTCTGCTAAACTGTATTGGCTTTAACAAAACTTACCTGAGAAAGTAGGGTTTCTTTAGATTTAATTAACCAACCCACCACAGAAGGGCAAACCCCCTTATGTATCACTGTATTAAAGGATGTTTGGGTAGGAGTATAAGACCTTTATCCAGAAACTTCATGTTTGAATAATGTATTTATTATTGTGGTCTGAAATCTGGAATATCAGAGTAAATCTCTTCGATTGGTATCAGAGTAAATTCCAACTCAGAAAGGTGGACTTCCATGGATATTATGAGGCCCTAGTGTCCAGGCAAAGAAGGATCTGAACAAACATATGACAAAACATTTTGAAGATTGCTGTAATTTATTTAATATTAAGTGCTGCATCTCTGTGATTAAGATTAAATTTTGAAGTATTCAGAAAATTACATAAACCTACACTGGGGAGGTTTGGGGAGCTGAGGTAAGGGGGCAATGCTTTTCTGTTGCAATGCCAACATTGTGGAATAGCCCACCTGTGGAGATCAGCCTGGCTGTTTTCCGCAAGCTCCATAAAAACCAAGCTTTTTCAGAGAGCCTTCCCCCGGTTTGATTTGATATTGCCATCTTTTATTTTCTTTCTATTCTTGTAGTGTTGCTGTGTTTTTATTTTTGTATGGGACTGTTCGATGTGTTTGTTTTTCTATGTATGTGAATCACCAAGAGTCATTTTTAATGGCGGTGGCATAAAATATGTTTAATAAATAAATCATAACTACTTTACATTTCAATTTATTTCTATTATTTTTAGTTAACCTAACGAAAGTTCATGGTTTCATACTGAAACCTTAACAAAGCTGAAAGTTTTGAATCCTGGAACCTCAAGATGATAGATAGGTAGACCATGCCCTGCCCACCCTGAATACCATTCTGGTTCTACGTATGCAAACATTCAGCCCTGCAAAATGTATGTTGTGAACATAAAATGGGAATGAGCCAGAATGTGTGGGTTCCACTCTCTGAACCTCAAATAACGTTTTACCAAAACAGGAATTACTGAATTGAGGCTTGAGAGGGGAGCTGGGGCAAAACACTTGGGTTTGCTATATCTCAATCATGCAATGAATTACAGTAGCACTACTTAGTGAGAGGAATCTAAATAGTGAGTGATTATTGCTCTAAGTAATAAAATAGATTTCTGTATTATCTTGGTATGCCAAAGGTCTTTGCTTTAAAAAACATATATGCTTGTGTTTGCTTGCTACCAATGTTTCCATTCTAATGAAGTATGAAATATTGCTCACCCGCCTCTGCTGAAATAATCTGTCTTCCCTGCTGAAGTCTGAAATGGTATCCCAGATGCGTAATTACAATATTGATCAAAATCAGTAATTGGTTTTGGTTTTAAAGATGCAGATGATGTGATATGCTGCTGTGAGAAGGAAATAACTATGAAATATATGTGTCCTGATTCTTTGTTGCTAGAAATAGAAAAACAAAGATTTCCATGAGGTTATTCAGTGGTAGTTTTATAGGGCTGAAATTCACATTTTCTTTGGTAAAGCATAAATTCTACCCGTAAAAGGAACAGTGCAGTTACTTAGCCATTCAAGTCCCATTTGTGAATTTCTGGATATTAAGAGCTGCTTTGGATATTATTCATCTCTGCGTGGCTGTTTACAGTGAAATTGGAAATGTTAGCAAAATTATAAACTACATTCATTTCTAGCAGTGCTGCTTAATTCCAAGCATCATGGTTTTCACTGGAGTATATTTAATGGTGCCCTAAGATGTATGTAGAAAAAAAAAGAAACACCTGTATTCTACTTCATTTATTTTATAGGTCAGTCCTTCTCAATCACATGGCAAATGATCATGCATTCAATATTGGATTGCCAGATAACATTGTGAACTGTAAGGAGTTTTTGAATGTTCTTCAGAAAAAACTTGACAGGTACCAGTATATATCTAGCCAAGCAATTAAAATATCTGCTGGGTGGGGGGGAGGGTTGATACTGGTTTTGTTTTATAAAGTTAACTTTACATTCTGTTTTAGATTTATATACTTACTTTCTCTTTTTTCTTCACTTTTTATTTCCTTGATAGTTAAACAAGTTGAATTGTCAGTACTCTGAACGCTATTATCTCTTCTGAAATAGTGTATTGCTGATTTGCCCGACAGCTGTTCAATGATATGGAAAGAGTAGAAAAGCCTATTTATTATTTGGGAGGCCTTTAACATTGTTATGGTTTGGTCATAAAATAAGTTGTATTTGAGCCCAGATTCTAGCACTCTAATTGAAAGGGTTGGTTTTAGACACTGCAGAGGTTGGTTTGCATGGTTTATTAATGAAAGTTTTCTTAAATGCTTTTTTTTAAAAAAAATAAAAAGCTTGACACCTGTAGAGAGTGTCTTATGCATCTTAAAAACTTGCCCAGTTTTTCATTGACTCATGTGAAAGGTAGTTTAAGATAGATTGATTTCCCATAATTTACAATTCTGTATGCCAAATGTCTATAATTGTTCATATAACACCACTTGTGTTGCTATCTAGATAACATCACATCTGTATGAGGTGGTACCTCTTGGGACTATTATAGCTCCCCCTTCTTAGTTTTCCAAATTGGTAAATGTATATGAATTATAATTATCTACTGTATATGCACCACCTATTTCTATGTATCAGAGCATTTTCCAGAAAATTGAAGATAGAGGATTGGGAAGATGCCAGCTCTCAATCTCTGTTTGCAGCAAGTAGTTCAGGTCTCTGAAGAATGTATAAATAATTCTGTATTTGAAAGTATCCAGTGATTCAGTTGTTAGAAAATTGCAGGTTTGAAATATTTAAAAGGGAACCTAGAAATTGAATAAACAAGACAGAATATATTTTGTGTTACATAGGAAAATGAACAATAAATGACATCTTGAAGTTGGGAATAATATCTAAATATCATCCCTAAGCAATTTGAGTACACACGCATATATGTTGGTTAGAAAATCCAGACACGTGTATCCCAACATGTTAATCACATACAACAACTGGAGTTTTTAGTGTAATTACAAAGAAGTAAATCCATTTCTTAATTAGTTGCAAAAAATCAGCAGCCATTTAAAGTTAACCACTTTTGTTGGCATCACAAGTAATTTTATTAATTAACAACATTATAGCAATTTCATTTTTCTTTTCATAAATCTTAGTTTCCAATGTTTATACTGTGAAAAAACATTTCGGGATAAGAACAAACTCAAGGATCACATGAGGAAGAAGCAGCATCGTAGAATCAATGCCAAAAACCAAGAATATGACAAATTTTATATTATTAATTACTTGGTAAGTTTTATGTATCCATATTTATTTAACATATATCTGTATTTCCTTTTCATTATAATATTATGTTGAATTAACACATAATTACGTTTCAGATACATTTCAGATCAACAATAAAATAGCAACTATTAATGTGCTTCAGTTACAAACCAGCAATCATTTATTTAAATGCAGATTAAGTTCAGTCTATCAAATGACTTTGTTTCAGTTTTTGAACAGCAAAAAGTGGCTATTATTAGCTCTTAATTTTGGGCTACAGAATCAATTGTAGGGCTACAAAATAATTCAAGAACAGTCTGTGCCCTTAAATTGTAAAGGCAGTAGTTATAAAACTGTAGTAAAAACATAGAACATAAAAACTACTGTGAAGCTACTATGGAATTCAAAACTCATTTATAATACTGTAAAATCATATAAGGTGATGATTTTTAGATTAATTAAAACTAAGAGTCTATCAAATTTAAAATAACTATACAGTATAGTAAAAATAAGGTATAAGAAGATAGTATTCTGTACTAGCACACTGTAACTGTTGGGGGTTGAGGGTTTTGTGGGCAGTTGTGTTTGTTTTGATTATTCAGAATTAAAGCATTTTTTCTTTCTTGGAGTTGGCAGTTAGGTTCTTGTTGTCAACCTTTACCTCAGAGTAAAATCATCCCTCCCTTCTGAATTAATGGATACTTGGTTAATTGCTTAACAACCTTGGGAGGTGGTTGAGATATATTTATGTAATGGCTCTTCGGTTGGGAACCATCATTACAGTTAATACGGGATATTCCAATTCTTTATTTCAGAACTCCTGCAAATAACTAATATTCACCTAGCAATATTTTTAATTGTTTAGAAAAAATATAATATACATACAAAAGATGTTCTAATCCTCATAGTAATTTTGGACTTTTAGATACTGTTAGCATTTCTGGACCAAATCATGAAATCAAGAGATAGTTTATTGAATATAAATACTCTGCCATTTTACAATTTTAGCAATCCAGATTCCTCTTGCGGTAAGTCACATGTTTTAAAAATGTGATTGGCAATAAGGAAGTCTAAATTAATAATACCCCTACTTGCCCATGACAATTTTCAAACTGGGATTTTCCTGGAATGTAACTTTACCATGCATGTAAGAGCTGAAATTATACTTCTACCTGATCATCTTCCAAATGTGCCTTGCAGCCTTCAATCCAGGAAATTTAATACAGCAAAGCTATGGCTAAAATGGAGCCAAGCTCCTGTCACAATGTCCACAGATCCCATCATAGCTGTGTAGTGATTTTTTGACTGGATCACTTGCATTCCATATAGAAATCAGAGTAAAAATTCCTAGTGATCAAACTGAAAGCCCAGAAAGTTAACCCACACAATCAGGTTATTTGTACCTTGTTCATTCTGAAGTATTGATACGTGTGTGTGTCAATTTGGTTGAACCGCCTTGTGTTAAAATTCCCTGCAGGGCAGTTTACAGATAGCCTGGATGTGGTCAGCATGCCAGCATACAGAAGCAAAGATGTAATAAGAAGTAGTGTCTGTCAGCATGTACAAAGAGAATAAGGTAGCATCATCCTGTTGTTGCCTTGACTCTTATCTTGGTTATGATCGCAGTGCGGAGGGAAGATCTATTGCCCTTTGGTCTTTTCCGTATTTTGCCATCTGCCCAGGCTACCTGTCTGATACAGTTGATCTTTGCATCCTTCTGATGGAAGATGAAGATAAGCCATTAAACAACCTAGCATTTTGGATCGCTTGCAGTGGAACTCATTGCAAAACTGTCCTGGAAATCAGTAACACTTGATAGAGCTGAAAAAAGCAAGTGATTGTTTAAGCTTCTGAAACATTCAATATCATTATGCCACAAGCCCTTTAAAAGGAAAGAACTCTTCTCCCCCACCCCCACCCCAGCTTTTTCCCAGCTGTTATCTTTTCATTAAAAAATACTAGCTAATTTCTTAGAAATAGCTGTTTCCATGGGATAATGTGTAGCGAGGAACCTGCAGCTAGAAATGTTAACTATCTCACATCTCACTAGCCTGGCAATATTAATGAATCTTACTGCCCTTGGACAGTTTATCCTAGAGAGTAATGCATCTCTGACTTAATTACAGAATTTTAATTCCCCAATCTATAATGAAATCTTGTTATGAGCTATTTTAACAGGTTCTATTTTAAATTCTATTTTACCTGACATGTTGTAACAGCTCTGAAACTTCTGATTACAGTACACTGTACTCTGGGCCTGCCTCATTTGACATAATTACCCCCAAAAGCAAAATAGAACTGTTTGTGGTGCCTTCCTATTTTAATCTCTTCCCTCTTGTGTTTTTCCTTACAATTTTGGAAGAAGCAGGTAAATGTGAATGTAAATGTAATAAATACTGTAGCATTGAGACAAAGTTCTTTAAGATGTTATCCTCCACAGAAATAGCCAAGTGGCGTTTTAAGCAAAGTTATTATTTTACATCATTCAGGCTCTTTAAAATAATAAGGGACATATTTTTTTCCAAAAATTTACAGTACTGGAAGATTAAAATAAAAGTGATCCTTACCTGTAGGAGTCTGAGCCCAGGAGGACCTACAAATCATAGATCAGTTCCTCTAAGGGAGTGAGGCCCCGTACACAGCTAAAATGATCTCATCTTGACTGGACAGGACATTAAAGCACATTAAAGCAACCCATCCTAATGTTAGATTTCATGTCAAAGCAAAGAGAGAAATGTAGTGCCTTGTATTTCACTATCTTTGAGCAATGCTCAGTCCTATTTCAGTCCAGTGTGTTGGTGTATCCTTTTTTTAAATATATTCTATTTACTTGGTAAATAACATTTTTCCAGAAGGAAATTTAAAAGTAAATTCTCAAGTAGCTAATACTCTTTACATTCTATCTGTATACTGAACTCAGACACTTTCCTGAAAATGAAACACTTTTTTTAATCCATCCTTCAGTTGTCTAAAGAGGGCTTATCTTGTTCCATAGAGCTTTCTTTTAGCACTTAAGATTTTCCACAACAATGCAGAAATGTGCATAGAAATAGTTAAATCTGTATATAAACAGAGAGCAAACCCCACTCCCTTCTAGCACTGAAGATGTTGCCTAGTTGGACAACGAAATGTCTGCAAGCAACCAGCCAAGCTCAGAGAGCACCTAGGACTCCACAGTTGAACCCTGAGCTACACATATTCTCTTCTACTGGTAGTAATTAAATCTACTAGAAACTTCCCACATCCTGTATTGAGCATGTATCTCATAAAGGGGGTCAGTGATTCTAAAATAATTTTTAATGTTTTTTTTTAAAAAAAAGAAAAAGAAAACTTTGTTTAGAAATAAATTGTATTGGCAAATATAGAAAACTGCTCAATTCTTGCACTGTGTCTCATAACCTTCCTAGATTGCCAGGGCTTCTTGATAGACTTAATTGTTTGGGACCTTTTTTGCATCATACAAATGCATCACATGACTGGGGAATACAATCATAACAAAATTCAGTAAACCCAAGAAATGTACTTGATGGAGGTTCCATAATAAAACTGCTATGGGTCAAAGTTCTGGAGCAGTGTCGTGTTTACTATACACCCTTGATGAAATCAAGTAGTTTCTTGAATTTCTGTTAATTTATTTATTTTATTTATTTATTCAATTTATTCCCCGCCCATTTCCCGTACAAGGGACTCTGGGCAGGTTACAATAATCAAGGTTAAAAACGATACAATAAGAAGTCTAAAAAATGCAATATAAATAGATAAAATACAAGATGGGGGACGTAGGGAACATAGCATAGATAGTGTTGCTACGGGGCTAGCCAACCCCAGGAGGCACTACCGCCTCTGTTGTCCCAGGCCAGGTGGCAGAGCCAGGTCTTGAGGGCCTTCCGAAAGGTCAGGAGGGAGGTGGCCAGTCTCACCTCCGGGGGCAAGATATTCCATACTAGTTAATACTACGTGTTCTTCTTTTCGTATGGGGAAATACATTTTCAGCTGCTTCGTACAGTGCATAAATATTTTATACACAAAACCATAAAATAACTTTATCTTAAACACCCCATCAGATAAGGCACAGCCAAAACCTAGACCAGATAAAGGTGAACCTGTGGATTTCCAGATGTTGCTGAGCTGCAAGATTCAGCCTCTTCAGTGGATATTGCCAAGGGAAAGAGTTGCTAAGAGTTTCCATTTCTAACTTAGAACTTCTGCTCTTTCTGAATAAAGTAAATCTAAGTTTGCTTAAAGCATTCTTTTTTTTTTCCAGGAATTTGGGAAGTCCTGGGAACAGGTTCAGTCAGAAGATGATCGAGAATTGTTCCACAATCAAGAAGAGTATTAGGAATTTTTATTTCATATTTAAGGGCTAGCAACCTGAGATATCTATTCTTTAGGCTTGCTAGATGATAGTGATAGACGAAATAGCTGTCATTGAAGAGATTTAAAAATGAGATTTCCAACATTTTCAAGTATGAATAGTAATTATGGGGAATGGTAAATTGAATTGGGATAGTCGGATTAAACAAGGAACAATCTAATATCTTCCATTCTATTTTCTTTAATAATATCCCACCTCAAACTTACTTTTGCACCACAAGGCAAAATGTTGATGTTCTTTTACCTGGTAAGGCAATTTATAATTTGGGAAGACAGGAGATCAAACATGCCCACTCCCCTGCCAGTATTGCCTTCAGTACTGATAAGACAATGTTAGAGAGACATCCTGTTAATGGACACATTTGAATCATTTTCACACATACAGTATGTTACTTAGTTACCCTAACCCTAACTCCCCGAGAAAATTGCAGAAAGAATCAGGTAGGGCTGTGCAGTGCTTTCAGTTCGAAGGGAAGCTGGTTCCTTGAAGAGTGTGGGGGCGCTCACGTAGTACCTATCTGTAACTCCTTAAGGCAGCTGCTGCTT
Organism: Charina bottae; assembly: GCA_023362775.1. NCBI lineage: Eukaryota > Metazoa > Chordata > Lepidosauria > Squamata > Charinaidae > Charina > Charina bottae. The sequence goes on from JALMGJ010000006.1 coordinate 60,229,027, forward strand.
TTCCCTGTAGTTGCCTTCTACAGCTGGAGCACAGTCCTGAGAGAAGATAAGTTTGGTTTAAGGAGTTGCAGACAAGCGTGATGTGCATGCCCATGTGCACTTTTAAGTGCCGTTTCCTCTTCAATCTAAAGTGCTGCACAACCCTAGAATCAAGTTCCAGAACAGCCTCAGTATTTCACGTCCTACCACCAGAGTGCTGCTCATCGTGTATTTCCTTTGTCTTGTCAGCCTTTCCCAACTTGATGCCTTTCAGGTGTATTGGATGTAGCTTCCTTAAGGCTGAAAGGAATGACAAAAGAGCCACATTTCCTACATCCCCCAGGAGAGGTTACACAACAAAAGCAGTAATTTTTTTTCACCAGTGTTCGATAAGCTAAACCTTAACTTTTTGCCCCCAGCCATACACATTTCTTCAAACTATATTTTAAAGTTATGAACAGTGGATGGGGCTGGAGAGTAAGCAAGGTTAGGAGGAGGTGAAACGGAGCCACCATGATGAGAATGTAATTCTTTCTCTAGGTCTTACTTTAGAATGTGGCCCGTATCGAGTGGCTGTAATTACTATAGAGGCAGCCTTGTCTGAAACACCGAGAGGAAAATAGTGAAATTTTGTCATGTTGTTAGAATAGAACTGGGCATATAAGCTTACACATGTTCCTCAAATACAAGCATTCTTATCCTCATGCTAAATGTGTAGCCTTCAACAATTGCTTTTTTATGAAATAATACGTATTTATCAAGTCTGCAAAACAGGAAGATACAATATTACCAGTTCTTGTTAGTTTTACATAAGCCAAGGGTGATAACTATTAGGTGGGCAATGGCTACACTTTTTGTAACTGCTATTTTGGGTTGGTCAAAAATTCACAACTTACAACTTTTGGTAACTGCAAAAAACCAGATTCTGGGATACATTACTTTCCTTCTTTGAAATAAGCAGCGCCCAGCCATAAGTCAGAGTAGCCTTGCCCAGTTGGGGTGATATATGTTGTGACAGCTTAAAACATCTAATATATGGGTTATCTCACCAAAATGCTGGGCACCAAGAAACAAGAGGAAGATATTGGCACACTTGAGATTTGCAAAGCTTGCAATACTATAAAAATAATATGTGGGGGAAAAGCCTACATGGCAAAACAACTCAATGTGGATTAAACATGCTCAGCGATCACAGAATACTGAGTATCTTCAGGGGGCCGGAGGGAGGAACTGAAAGCCAATGGGGACAGGAACGGACGAGGGGATGGCTTAAGATTGCAGTTGACTGACTGAGGAGCAGAATTCCACCTTTCAGCTTGTTGCAGGAATAGATGAGTTAAAACAGGTTTTGTTTCCATGCCTACAGCTTTTCTAGACAGTTCCAAAATGCCAGTTACAGCTGGCTCTTTTCAATGTTTCTTTATAGGGACTGGTCTGATTGGGAAGAACATCCTGTTTGTGCAGTCTGTCTCTTCTGTGAAAAGCAGACTGACACCACAGAAAAACTCTATGTTCACATGGAGGTATGAAGAATGTACTAATGTATATTAGATCGTGCTTTAGAAAATATGTACTGTAGGTTTGTTATGGAGGTATCTTTTAGGAGGTTCTTTATTATGAATTTCTTTATTCAATTTATATCCAACTTTTCTCTAGGAGCTCAAGGCAACTTTCATTTTAAAGTTTTAATTTTAAAACTTTATTTTATCCTCAATAACCCTGTGAAGAAAGTTGGGCTGAGAGAGGGACTGGCCCAGTGAATTTCCCTGGCTAAGGGTAGACTTAAACCTACATCTCCCCAGTCCTAGTCCAACACCTTAACCATTATACTTCACTGGTTCTTTGTTATCCCTTCATTAGTATTTATTCATCAATTTTAGCAGAATTGCAGCCTTGGATTTACAGATTAGATCCAGAGCTACTCATGCTAGAGAAAAGAGAAGCAATTTGACTCAGAAGTTTCAGGAGATCTCTCTTAAATCCTTTGAGGGTTTAGCTGCACACATGGAGGGCTTCAGATTTAATAGAGAATGATGTATGGACACTCTTCTCACTCTCTTCTGTTCTTGGAGGGCAGCTGTGCTTCCATGAATGTAGTGTAGCGCTTTGTGCAGTCTGGGATTCCAGTTAATTAACATTCTAAATGTGTATACAGGATACATGGTACAGACAACACAAGTACACCTCTCCGTGAAACCTCCAGTATCAACACATGAAGGCTGAGAGAGAGTAGGAATAGGGCTGTATCTCTGGTCCCATTGTCTACTCCATTTGAAATGGTTTATGTTAAGCTGGACACCTGAGAGGGGTTGAAGTCTGCATCCAATCCAGAATAGAAAGCTTGGAAGAAAGTTTAGTGATTTAAAATATTCACTTGAGAGGCTGTGACTAGGTTCACACTTTGTGCTAAGACATGATTTATATAAATCATGTCTTATATATAAATCAGTTTGGCCTAGTGGCTAAGGTGCTGGGCTAGAAACCAGGAGTGTCTGAGTTCTAGTCCCGCCTGAGGCATGAAAGCCGGCTGGGTGACTTTGGGCCAGTCACTCACTCTCAGTCCAACTCACCTCACAGGGTGGTGGTTGTGGGGAAAATAGGAAGGAGTATTGGGTATATTCGCCGCCTTGAGTTATTTATAAAAATAAAGGCAGGAAAATAAATAAATACATACATACATACATACATACATACATACATACATACATACATACATAGTTTGCTGAATAAAAGTCATAGCAGTCCCTGAAGTTATAAGGCTTTGAGAAGGCAGCAAACGTTTTGAAGAATTAACATTTTGTACTGCTAATTAGATTTTTTATAACATTTATAATTGCAACAACTGGTTGGGTAAACAACAATACAGCAGTAAATTTAAATATATCTGGTACCTAGCTATTTAGATTATTTCTGGTTTTCACAAGATGGGGGTTAATCAGATACAAATCATTTAAAATCATTTAAAAACTTTTTTCTTCCCAAACCCAGGAGGCTCATGGATTTAACTTGCTAAAAATTAAGTCTGAGCATGGTAAGTAATGCATACATTGTATTAAAGTCAATTGCTGCTCATAGAAATCTGTTTTTTTAGAACATAGGTTAGTCTATACAATTCATAGTTTTTGAATTACTGGGATGTTTATTGCAGTTTTCCTCTCTTGAATGTTACTATGAACTGTTTCAGTGATTCTCAAGAAACCACTGTCATAATAGATTTGGAAGTTCTATTTTTTTTTCCTTTTTCTGTATCTTGGATTTACAAGTAGCAACTATACTAAATGAGCTATATTTTTTAATAGCTACTAGGGTTCCAGCACTGAAATAATAACAAATATCATGTAGTAGCATGGCACTATTTGCTTTCTTCCTCCTTAAGCTATATACAGTTAGCCTTCTAATTCAAATAACCAACAGACATGCAGAACTTTAAACTCTGTTTATTGTTCTGTTCTTAAATAAGTTAAACACTATAAACACAAGATTATTTTGTCTAATCTTGTTTGGATATATCAGCTACTTCTTCCCTAAAACCTTTTTTTTGTTCACTAGATCTGAATTTCTATCAGCAAGTAAAACTAGTGAACTTCATCAGGAGACAAGTCCACCAATGTCAGTGTTATAAGTGTGAGAAGAAATTCCAGTTGAAAAAAGAGTTAATAGGTCATTTGGAAGATAGCAAACATATAGCAGCCCTGCCCAACAGATCTGTTTGGGATCAACCACAGTAAGTTGTGTATGCATGCTCCATCAGTATTGTGGACCGTGTATTATAAGACCTAATTGACAGCCAAGCTTTGAATTACCCCGTTCTGCAGACCAACTTATTCAAGGTGCTCTCTGATTACCACACCTTCAAACTAAAAGTGCTATTAGTTTGCTAGGTCTGTTTTGTTTGATTTACAATGGAAAGGATGGAAAATGCTCATTAGACAGGGTTTGTCACTTAAAGGTAAAGTTTTCCCCTGCACAGTCGTGTCCGACTCTAGGGGGCAGTGCTCATCTCCGTTTCTTAGCCAAAGAGCCAGCACTGTCCGAAGATGCTTCCACGGTCATGTGGCCGGCATGACAAGCACGGAATGCTGTTACCTTCCCACCGAAGTGGTACCTATTTATCAACTTGCATTTGCATGCTTTCGAATTGCTAGGTTGGCAAGAGCTGGGGCAAGTGCAGGAGCTCATTCTGTCACGCGGGGCTAGGGTCTCGAACCGCCGACCTTCCGATCGACAAGCCTGGCGTCTTAACCACTGAGCCATCACGCCCCTTCCTTGTCACTTAAGTGACAAATAAAGGACAGTAGAATTTTTATTACAGGCTACATTTCAGTGTGTTTGAAAATGCTAGGTAATTGAAAGTTTACAGACAGGAATCTGGGAAAACAGAATTAATCAACTACAAACTCAAAATTCAGAAAGGTACCAGCACTGTTGGTTTGTACCTTCAGGAATCTGTAATGACTATAAATACATTGATTATATGCAACAAAAGAGATAGATATACGTGCATGTGAACACATTCACTATGTGCACATAATACAGATGTTGAAGCAATTTCCCAGTAAGGCTTCCCATTTCTTTGGGAAGTGTGTTAAGAATTGGAATCAGGGAAGAGGATCCAAGTACACAGGTCCTTCTTTTGCAATTGGCATCAGCTACATGCAAGTAACAGTTATTGCTGCCCTGTGAGTGTTTTGCATGGCATTCTTCCATGGCACCATTTATGCAAAATAAAGAAGTAATAGATGCGTAGTGCACTGCACATCCTTTCAGTCCACCTTGCCCAGTGTCACACAGACCACAGCAGTACCTAGTGATAGCTGCAGCTATTTCCAGTTTCTACCTAAATGACAGGATATTGCTGTTCATGTGGTTGCAATAGCCCTGTGTCTATTTCAGCAATGTTAGGTTCTGTCATGATGCTGTAAGATACAGTATGTGGGTCAAGGCGACATTAATTAGGTATTATGTTGCTCTTTTCTGTTCTGCTTAGGTACTATTTTCCTACTTATGAAAACGATACTCTTCTCTGTACACTTTCTGACAATGAGGATGAACTGATAGCTGAAAAACGAAGAGAAAACATACCTATCATTAGTGAGGATGTTTCTAACATAGAGGCTTTGAAACAGAGAAGTGTGTTAAATCAGCTTCGTGAGGAGTTAAATAATGTAGAAACATGATTATTATGAAAAAAAATCTTAATTGGTTTTCTGTAATAACTAATACTTAATAAAATTTATTTTGTAAAAAAAAAACACATTGCTTGAAAGAATTTCTGTGATAAAAATGAATATATTACCTAGAATGATGTTTTTATTGCAAACAATACCAGTTTTGAAAAATGATGCACCTTTTAAACAATGGCAAAAGATCTATATAGATTTGTATGGCAGAGAAAGAAACAAAGGGTTAAATATAAATTCTGCAGGATACAAAAGACGGAGTGTTAAGATTACCTGATTTTAAATTGTATTTTGCAGCATGTTGTTTGGTTTGGATGAAAGAATAGATCCCGCTGAGAAATAAAAGAATATTAGAATTGGAAGATCATAACCTGAGGTTTGGTTGGCATGGGTTTTTATGGTACGATAATGTAGATTTTAAAAATCATTATGTGAGAAGTACCATATTGGAATAAATATAAGCCCAGGCTGTGCCCAAAGATACCTTTATCAACCTCAGTGCAGTGACTGAGAACCTTCATAGACTCAGTGCAGGAAGCATTCTATAGAAGAGAAACACCATATAGAGAGAAATGGTTAACATATCAAGACTTACTAATACAGGAGGATGGAGAGATTAAGATAAAGAGAACAATTAACTGCAGAAGGACATAGTTTTCAATGGTTTTCATATGCACAGTTAAAAGAAGGATTTAATATGGATAAAAAGGCAATTTGAATTGAATTGAATTGAATTGAAAAATACAAAACAGAATCTGTAATTGAACTTTACAAATGAACACATAATAGCAAAAATGTATAAAATTTTGTTAAGATTTGAAACAAGAAGAACAGGTTAAAGATTGCATGATAAAATGGGCTGTTAATTTTGTATATACCATAGAGATGGACACTTGGGAGAGAATGTGGGTAACTGGTATTAAATTTACACTGTCATAATTTATGAGAACAAATTATAAAATGATGTATCATTGGTATATGACACCAGAGAAATTATCAGAAATGGACAAAGGTATCACAAACCAGTGTTGGAAATGTGAAAAGCATGAGGGGACATGCTAGACTTATGAGAAAGCTAAGAAATTTTGGATACAAATTCATACGATGATGCAAAGGATTTTAAAGATTAATATTGTGAAGAAACCAGAATTCTTATTGGGACTTAGGGATAATAAATTAGAAAAGACTCATGGTAGATTGATTTTGTGTATAGTAACTGCAGTAAGATTATTGTATGCACAAACATGGAACAACAACGAAACACCCACAGTGGAGGAATGGATTGTGAAAATGTCAGAATTCACTGAGATGGCAAAACTGACCTGTTTGGTCAGAGAAAAAACAACAAAAACCTTTCTGAAAGACTGGAAACATTATATGGACTTTTTGCTGAAAGAAGAAACAAATGAAATAATGATTTATGGATTTGAAGATTAAGACAGGCTTGGATTAAATGGGCTAAAGGGACTTACATAGCATCTAAGAGGGAGGAGGGACTATAAGATTGTAACTACAGTATGTTGAAAAGAAGGTTGGAAGTCATTTGTATATTTCTTAACTAGTTTTTTCTTTTCTTGCACTTTTGTCTTTTATTTTGATTTGTCTTTTATTGTATTGAAAAATTCTTGATGAATTTAAATTTAAAAAAAATCTTAACATGTAGACTGTTTCTCTTGCAAAATAAAATTTTATTGGACAATACAACATCAATTTGAATCTATGGTTAAAATAAACCAACTCACTGAGTGGGAAACTAAAGCAGAGTAAGCTTCAAACAAAACTTACTGTGTTCTTTCTTTACTACTACATTCATGATTTCTTAGAATGCAGTCTTTGGATAGAATTTGAAGTACAATTGTGCACTGATTATGAACATGTAATTGCTAAAATAAACTTGTTGAAATTTGAAACAGGAAGAACAGGTTAAAGAATGTATGATAAAGTGGGCTCAGAATTTTGGTTATAATATACAGATGGATCAATGGGAAAACATGGTTAAAAGGGTTTAAATTTACATTGTTATCTTAAAAGAGAATTTTTGTAAAATTTTTATTCCAAAGAAATTATCTAGAATGTCCCTTCATGTTGTTTACATCTCCAACATACATTTGATGTGCCTTTATGCATTCTAGATAATTTCTCTGGAATCAACATTTTACAAAAATTCTCTTTAAGATCGTAACAATGTAAATTTAAACCCTTTTAACCATGTGTTTTCCCATTGATCCATCAAAAGGAGAAGGAGACGGCAGAGGATGAGATGGTTAGATAGCATCACCGATGTAATGAACATGAATTTGAGTAAACTCCAGGAGACAGTGGAGGACAGGAAGGCCTGGTGTGCTATGGTCCATGAGGTCACGAAGAGTCAGACACGACTAAACTGAACAAGAAGTTCTTATTCTTAAATTTTTAAATAAAAATTATATATTAAAAAAATGCAGTCTTCTGTATATTTACTGTGATCAATCCAATTTGTGGGAGGCCGACAATTCATGGTGTTGTATTGTCACTTCCTAAGTCATGCTGACTTACGTTGGCTAAGATAAAAGGTGGGAGGTGTGGATTTTCCTTTTTCCCTTCTCCCCCTTTTGGTTTTCTTTTTTGTTTTCTCATTGACAGAAGTGAGAAGAAACATGCAAAGCCAGATCCAGGCCTGGAACAGCCTTTATTTGTATCTATTGTTAGTGGAACAAAGAGGCTTTAGGACCTGTTAGCCCAAGATTGGCCCTGCTCCACATGCTCCATTTCCCCCTCTGTTCACCTGCCAACAAAACACAGCCAGCAGCATTTCTCTGCCAACCTACTGGGCCTGTAAGTGCCATTTGGTAATGAAGCCCTGGCAGACAATAGAGCATCGGTTCTATAACGTCCTATACCCAAGCAGAAACCAGCTAACGGGGTTAAGATTTTAACTTATGCCAAATGTATTCAATTAGGCACACTGATAGGAAAATACATTTAGTGTTACAGCCATAGTTCTTGATACATCATAAAAGTATCAGAAATATGTCATGTATTACTGGTACAGTTCCTTTTGCGTGAAGGTTTTCCATAAAACTTTTGGGGGAGCTGGGCGGTCATAGAAATGTGAAAAATAAATAAATAAGCAAGCAAGCTTTTATGGCTAACATAGTATAAGCATCCATGGATATTGACAAGCGATGACCTTACTTGAGTATATCCTGTTGTTGGGAGTTGGCTTCAGCATCAATTCTTTTTTTTATCCATAAGTTTTATTAAATTTTAAAATACATATTAAGAGATAATACAAAAGAAAAGAAATAGAAATACAAAGTAAGAAAAAGGAAAAGAAAAAGTGAAGTCAAAAAATAACAAACAAAGAAAATATAGAAAATAGATGTCCTCCAATTTATCCTTGAACTTTAAGTACAACAATTAACTTTAACTGTTAGTCCTTTATACAATACACAGAAACTTTTCTTTGTCATATACCCTTTGATTTCTATAATCCAATCTTCTGTTCTTCATATAGGTTTCGCCTTTCTTGATATCTTCCAACAATCCATCTCTGGTTTCTACTCCTTAGAATAGTAATCAAATGTTCATTGTTGCATCAATTAAATGTTTTCCATTTGCTCTTTCCACTTTTACATCTATATTTATATCTTCAATAAAGTCCAATTAGTATAACAAATAAAGGCCTTATCTACGTCTAATAAAATACAGTATATTCTGTTCATGTTATGACTATATATTCCATTAATACATAATCTAACATATTACATAACATAATACATAATATAGCAAAAATACAAAACCTAACATAACATATAACCTAATACATACAACATATTCTTGTAATAACCTACATTCTAATTCCATCTCATCATCTCATTGTCTTCTCATAAATGTGTCTCCAGAAAGAGTAATATATAATATCAACATATTTATTTATAATCTTGTATCTTACACTTAAAATATCATGTTTTTATGCATCTGTAAGTTTCTCATATCTGTGCTTACTCTGTATACAATACCAAATCCGCATTTTCATTCACCTTGCATTCCAAATCAATATCAATAAATCTCCTGTTTAGGTTATGCCAATATCACAATATGCAACTTGTTTATTTCTGTAACTCATGTGGGATATCAAAATGTTTATTTTGCCATATCTATCAATTTGCATATTAAAATCTTCCTGTCTCAGCTGCCACAATGTATTTATGCCCAAACATTTAATAGACCACTTCCTGTAAAATATCATAATCTTCTTCTGTACCAATACATTCAAAGTCCTCTTTCCCTGTTTCTCTACTGGTTCGAAAGGTCTTTCCTCTGTTTCTAAATCTGTCCCTTGTATCTTCTGTTCCTGAGCCATCAAAACTATTAATATATGTTCTATGGATTTCTTAATTTGCAAAAAAATTTTAGGCTTCAGCATCAATTCTGATCAGCATTCTGAGACTGCACTGAATATGGAATAGAATGATCCTGAAGTCATTTCAAGCATTTAAAAGAATGGTATGGATACTGGTTCCTTGTTTGTTCCATGTGGATGCAGAAATTATAGAGGCAATGCTAGTGATGTGCTACAAAATAATAAAACAAGTTCAATAGGAAAGCCATTCTCAGAATAATAAAAGAATCAAAAATAATTTTAAAATAATTGAGATAATTGTATCTTAACATCTTCCTGAAAGAATAGATGGGGTTAGGAATCAGTTCTGGAGTGGATACATTCCAGAGTTACAGACCAGAGGGTTTTTTTCCACATTCCTGATACCTGGGCTTCTGCAAATGGTTATGTCTATAGATTTTAAATAGAGAAATGATGAGACAGGTTGTTCTTTAACTACCTTAAGCTCTTTATAGCCTTAAAACTTCAAACTAAATCCTTGCACTGAGTCTAGAAAAATATTAATATTTCAGTGTTAGTTTATACACAACCTCTTCCAGAGTAGACTGAATTATAATTTGACTGAGATTGTTGTCAATCCTCAGAATAGATCTCACAAAATACAGTATGCAGTGTCTTTCTTGTAAACCATTCTGATGTTTTGTTTTCCCTTTATTCTTAGCATAGCAAGGATAGAAATGCATACAAACAGAACTATAGTCTCCCTCCTGGATCTCCTTCCAGAGGAGGTTGGGATGTAATAATTTATGATGTAATAGCTCTACAATTCAGAGATTCTCTTTGCCAGCAATAGTAGTGCTTTTGCTAAAATGACAGTGTGCCTATCCTAAAATGTTTAGGTTAAAGGTTCCCCCCACACATTTGTGCAGTCGTGTCCGACTCTAGGGGCCGGTGCTCATCTCCGTTTGTTAGCCGAAGAGCCAGCGTTGTCCGAAGATGCTTCCACGGTCATGTGCCGCATGACGCGCATGGAACGCTGTTACCTACCCACCGAAGTGGTACCTGTTAATCTACTTGCATTTGCATGCTTTCAAATTGCTAGGTTGGCAAGAGCTGGGGCGAGTGTATATTTATACTTATATATACTTACCTGCTGAGCCACCATGCCCCTTATCCTAAAATGTAGATTCTACTAAATTCCCCAAAGAGTTAATCAAGGGCTTAAATTACATCTTAGCCGGCAAACTTTGTATGGTTAGCAAAACTTGGGTTTTCTTTTTGGTGTCTTCAAATCCTCTTCTCCCTCTGGGAAAGAGATTTCATGCTGCAACATTGTTCTTGGATAGTAATTCCTGTGCCAATTTGTCCTTGATCCTGAATCCCCCTGGAATCTGCATCTCTTCAGCACCTAATCTTTGTGCTTGAAACCTTTCCTTCATCTGTTCTTCTCTCAGCTATTTCCTGACTCCTGTTATCAGCCAATTTACAGTTTGTATGTCTGGGTGGTCATGTGACATGATGGCAGACTATTTATTTTCTCCGTTCTGTCACACTTTCTGTTGACTCTCAAAAACTGATTTAAACTCAGTTTTTTCATCCTCATCTCAGTTTTTTCATCCTCATCCATCTCTATTACTGAATATTCAAGAGGACTATCACTACTACTATTAATTGAATACGAAAAAGAATACACGAATAATAAAAGAAGAAAAAATTGAAAAACAAAAACTTACAAAATTTATATTTGCACATATGCATGGCTCATCTATATTAATTCTGCAAAGTGTTGAATACAAGTATTTGGAGCCATATGTTTGTGTTTCCAATGCTGAACAATAAGACTTTTGATTGTGAGTTTATTTTCTTTGTCCAGAAGTCAACTCCTATGGGATTGACATAGAATATCTAAAAATATTAAATCTCAAGGTTGAGTTAATACATATAATTGCTTCTTACAGAAATGGAACAATATTTTAAGCATTAGTTTCACTGCATCTCCAACAACATAAATACAATAAGGTCATTTCTAAAATATTGTTTCTTGTTGAAACGTTCTAAAAATCTATTGAAATGTTTGGGGTTTTTTTAACCCCTCTTTTTTATTGGTTAAATAAATCATACAAACAAGGAAAACAAGACAAAAAGGAATACACACACAAACACACTTAAATTTGAGAACATAATTAAAAAGCAAAACAAAAAAGATTATATCTATGAAGGTTGTCAGTCATCCAGGTGGAATTGTCTGTAGCTTGAATCATGTCAACTGGATTTCTATTTTTATTTTAAAGATTATAAGAGCATTTTAGTAGCCCCCCCTTTCTTTCTACCCCCCACTGTCACCCCCCCAGCCACTAATTGCTACTTGGATATTTTTTATACTTTACTTTGGACATTATTACTCATTTCTGTTTGGATCGTTATTATTATTACTACTACTACTATTAAAAACATTCTCTTTTTCTTCAAAAACTATATTCTAAGTGTCTTAGCTTGCCTTGCCGTATGATATGTTGTATACAAGGGAATCATTCTTGCTTGAATTAGGTTATTTTATTTATTTATTCATTCATTCATTCATTCATTCATTCATTCATTCATTCATTCTTCAAATTTAGTCACCACACATCTCACTCAGCGACTCTGAGCGGAGTCTTAGCTAAGAGCATAGCATTCCAAACTGTGTTGCGACACTTTAGTGCAGGGCTTTCCAAACTTTTCATGTTGGTGACATGCCTTTTAGCCATGCATAATTTTGTGACACACTAATGAGGAGTCCCCGCCCCCCGGCCCACGTGATTGGCTGCCGGCTCCAAACCCCGCCCCCGGCCCACGTGATTGGCTGCCGGCTCCAAACCCCACCCCCGGCCCATGTGATTGGCTGCCGGCTCCAAACCCTGCCCCCAGCACACATGATTGGCTCCCGGCTCCAAACCCCACCCCACGTGATTGGCTGCCAGCTCCAAATCCCGCCCCCCAGTCCTGTATTGTATGTATTGTATTGTATGTAATTGTAGATCAGAGCTTTCCAAACTGTGTGTCGCGACACATTTCTGTGTCGCGGCAAGGGCCCAGGTGTGTCGCAGGGTAACCTGGAAGAGGAGGCCATGCACCACGTGGAGCCCCGCCCATCCCTTGCCGCGCCAACAGGTCCCTGCTCTGAACCCAGCTCTTCAGCTCTCGCCGCAGAAGCCAGTTAAGTTAGCAGCCCGGTAGGGCTGCAACTGGGGGGGAGAGTGCAGAGACTAGGCTGCCGCGCTGAGGGGGGTGCAGGGACCGCAAAGTGCGGCGGCCGGAGACATGGCTTTTTCCTCCCAAGAAGTGCCATCGGCCTGAAAGCCGAGAAAGGGACGGGGAGGCGGCTCCGCTGCCCGCCTCGCATGGCCCCCGTGCCGTCTGCGTCTCCGGCTCCCCCTTCCCCTTGGCGGCAGCCCCAGCTAGGCAGAGGTGGGACTGGGCAGGCGGACAGGCGGCGCTCTCTGCCTCTGACCTGGCTCGCCGCTTCCTCCCATCACCTACAAGTGGAAGATGGCGGTGGTCTGACACGCGGCTTGCGAGAGCTGAACGGGGGCCGAGCCGAGGGAGCCTGCCGGCGGCTCCAGCCCAACGAGAGGGCTCCCAGCGCTCCGGAGAGACCCAGCGTGGGCAGCGGGGACGGGGCAGAAGCAGGAGAGGAGCCGCCGGCGGGAGCACGACACGAGGAGCGCCTCGCCGGTGCCTGCCCGGCTTCCACCGTACTTCATTGGAGAAGGTAAGACGCCGCGCTGGCGGGCGGGTGGCTGAGAGGCAGGTGGGCGGGCAGGCAGGGGGTCGCCTGCAGCGGGCTCATCTGACCATCCTTCCGAGAGCTGCTGCGGCCAGATGGAGCAGTGGGGGACTCGGCATCGCTCCTTCCAGTGGGCGCTCCAAGCCCAGCTGTTCAGCCATCGATCAAGGATCGATCAGGCCCGGGGGCAAAGCTGGACAAGGGGCTCAGGGGGGAAGAGGGAAGACGGGTCCCTGTTGCCTGAGACATCCTCATGCATCCTCCCCCCCCCTCCCGCAATATGGCAGCAATAACAACCACAGTGACCACCACCTGCTGCGAAGTCTCTGGCGGAACGCTCTTCTGAAGAGTGGAAAGTGCAGGATCCCCGCTCTTTCTTGGGGCTTTCCTTCTCTTTCGGGCCCTGCCTGTTATTGCTGCCATATTGTGGGGGGGGAGGATGCGTGAGGATGTCTCAGGCAACAGGGACCCGTCTTCCCCACGAGCCCCTTGGCTAGCTTTGATAGCTGAATAGCTGGGCTTGGAGTGCCCGCTGGAAGGAGCGATGCCGAGTCCCCCACTGCTCCATCTGGCCCCAGCAGCTCCGGGAAGGATGGTCAGATGAGCCCGCTGCAGGCGATCCCCTGCCTGCCCACCTGCCTCTCAGCCGCCCGCCCGCCGGCACGGCATCTTACTTTCTCCGATGAAGCGCGGTGGAAGCTGGGCAGGCGCCGGCGAGGCGCTCCTTGTGCCGTGCTCCCGCCAGCGGCTCTCTCCTTCTGCCCCGTCCCCGCCGCCCGCGCTGGGTCTCCCCGGAGCGCCGGGAGCCCTCTCGTCGGGCCGGAGCCACCGGCAGGCTCCCTCGGCTCGGCCCAAGCTCAGCTCTCGCGGGTCGCAGGCCGCACATCAGACCACCGCCATCTTCTGCTCGTAGGCGACGGGAGGAAGCGGAGCCAGGCCAGGCCACGGAGGCGGAGAACGCTGTCTGTCCGCTCACCCAGTCCTGCCTCTGCCTGGATGGGGCCGCCGCCAAGGGGAAGGGGGAGCCAGAGACACGGACGGCGCAGGGGCCATGCAAGGCGGGCAGCGGAGCCACCTCCCCGTCCCTTTCTTGGCTGCCAGGCCGCTGGCACTTAAAGCTATGTCTCCGGCCGCCGCGCTTCATGGTCCCTGCAGCCCCCACCCCCCCGCGTGACAGCCTAGTCGTGTCCCTGGACCCTCCCCCCCAGTTGCAGCCCTACCGGGCTGCTAACTTACCTGGCTTCTGCGGCGAGAGCTGAAGAGCTGAGTTCAGAGCAGGGACCTGTCGGCACGGCAAGGGATGGGCGGGGCTCCACGTGGTGCATGGCCTCTTCTGGGTTCCCCTGCGACACACCTGGGCCCTTGCCGCGACACAGAAATGTGTCGCGACACACAGTTTGGAAAGCTCTGCTTTAGTGTGTCGCAACACACAGTTTAGTGTGTCGCGAAGCGGCGGTTTGTGCAGCGGCGGTGTGGATGGCGGCGTCGCACCATCAGCACTTCCGCGTTTTAGCAAGGCCGCTGCCACTGCCGCCACCACCATACACACCGCCCCCGCCGCGCGTCCCCACCGCGTCCCCACCGCTGCCACCGTTGGTGTGTCGCCAACAGCGGCGGTTTGGAAAGCACTGGCTTAGAGGTTAGGTTAGAGGTAAGACTTCTACTGTGAACGTATACCATCAGTTTTTCCATTGCCACATATTCTTCACTTTTAGTCTCCCAGTCCTGTATTGATGGCAAGGTTTATCTTTTCCAATGTTGTGCCAGATAGATTCTTGCCACTGTCACCGTAGCCTCTCAAAATTGTTCACGTGCAGTCATTTAACATTAGAACATAAATTAATCCTGGATATACCCTGAGTGAGAGAAAACAAAAGAAATTAAGTTTCATTGCAGAACTCTCCTGCTGAACAATTGAAGCAGAATTCAATTGATATTATAGAGGCATTGTTGCTTGTTTTGGGTGGATGACTTGGTTATCTTAGCAAAGAACACAGTTGTGTTTGCCCTTGCAATTTTAAGTAAGAGCCAAGCAGATCTCATTCTTTGCAGCAAATGTTATTTTGAGGTGAAACACAGCTGGGCAAATATTAGGAGTGAATATAGAATCTTGGAAACTGCAAGAATTTTCAACCTTCATTTATTACTGAGTTCACTAAAGTGGAGTTCCTCAGAACATTTTGAATAGTTTCTTCTTAGGTTTCTTGTCACCTGGACTGAATTGCCATTTATGAAATAAGCTACCTATGGTTATCAAGAAATAACCGGAATAACAGGCAAGTTTGGCCTTGGAGTACAAAATGAAGCAGGGCAAAGGCTAATAGAGTTTTGTCAAGAGAACACGCCGGTCCTAGCAAACACTCTTTTCCAACAACACAAGAGACGACTCTACACATGGACATCACCAGATGGTCAATACTGAAATCAGATTGATTATATACTTTGTGGCCAAAGATAGAGAAGCTCTATACAATCAGCAAAAACAAGACCTGGAGCTGACTGTGGCTCAGATCATGAGCTTCTTATCGCAAAATTTAGGCTTAAATTGAAGAATGTAGGGAAAACCACTAGACCATTCAGGCATGACCTAAACCATATCCCCTACGAATATACAGTGGAGGTGAGGAATAGATTTAAAGGATTAGATCTGGTAGACAGAGTGCCTGAAGAACTATGGATGGAGGTTCGTAACATTGTACAGGAGGCAGCAACTAAAACCATCCCAAAGAAAAAGAAATGCAAGAAAGCAAAATGGCTGTCTGATGAGGCTTTACAAATAGCTGAGGAAAGAAGGAAAACAAAAGTCAAGGGAGAAAGGGAAAGATATAACCAACTGAATGCAGATTTCCAGAGAATAGCAAGGAGAGATAAGAAGGCCTTCTTAAATGAACAATGCAAAGAAATCGAGGAAAACAATAGAATGGGGAAGACTAGAGATCTCTTGCTGATGCTGATGCTAGGGAAGTTGGAAGGCAAAAGGAAGAGGGGCCGACCAAGGGCAAGATGGATGGATGATATTCTGGAGGTGACGGACTCGACCGTGGGGGAGCTGGGGATGGCAACGGCCGACAGGAAGCTCTGGCGTGGGCTGGTCCATGAAGTCAGAAAGAGTCGGAAGCAACTGAGCAAATAAACAACAACAAAAAGAGATCTCTTCAAGAAAATCGGAGATATCAAGGGAATGTTTTGTGCAAAGATGGGCATGATAAAGGACAAAAAAGGCAGGGACTTAACAGAAGCAGAAGAGATTAAGAAGAGGTGGCAAGAATATACAGAAGAACTATACAAGAAAGGTCTTAATGTCCTTGATAAATACGATGGCGTGGTCACTGACCTTGAGCCGGACATCCTAGAGAGTGAAGTCAAGTGGGCCTTAGGAAGCATTACTAACAACAAAGCTAGTGGGGAAGACAGTATCCCAGCTGAGCTATTTAAAATCCTAAAAGATGATGCTGTTAAAGTGCTGCACTCAATATGAGATCAGATTGCCAACATTCACTGGATCATGGAAAAAGCAAGAGAGTTCCAGAAAAACATCTACTTCTGCTTCATTGACTACGCTAAAGCCTTTGATTGTCTGGATCACAACAAACTGTGGTAAATTCTTAAAGAGATGGGAGTACCAGACCACCTTACCTGTCTCCTTTGAAACCTGTATGCGGGTCAAGAAGCAACAGTTAGAACTGGACATGGAACAACCGATTGGTTCAAAATTGGGAAAGGAGTACAACAAGGCTGTATATTATCACCCTGCTTATTTAACTTATATGCAGAGTACGTCATGAGAAATGCCAGGCTGGATGAATCACAAGCTGGAGTTAAGATTGCCATGAGAAATATCAACAACCTCAGATATGCAGACGATACCACCCTAATGGCAGAAAGTGAAGAGGAACTAGAGAGCCTCTTGATGAGGGTGAAAGAGGAGAGTGCAAAAGCTGGCTTGAAACTCAACATTAAAAAAATTCAGATCATGGCATCTGGCCCCATCACTTCCTGGCAAATAGAAGGGGAAGAAATGGAAGCAGTGACAGATTTTATTTTCTTGGGCTCCAAGATCACCGCAGACGGTGACTGCAGCCATGAAATTAAAAGACGCTTGCTCCTTGTGAGGAAAGCTATGGCAAACCTAGACAGCATATTAAAAAGCAGAGACATCACCTTGCCGACAAAGGTCCGTATAGTTAAAGCTATGGTTTTCCCAGTAGTAATGTATGGCTGTGAGAGTTGGACCATAAGGAAGGCTGAGTGCCGAAGAATTGATGCTTTCGAACTGTGGTGCTGGAGAAGACTCTTAAGCGTCCCTTGGACTGCAAGGAGGTCAAATCAGTCAATCCTAAAGGAAATCAACCCTGACTGCGCATTGGAAGGACAGATACTGAAGCTGAAGCTCAAGTACTTTGGCCACCTAATGCGAAGAGAGGACTCACTGGAAAAGACCCTGATGCTGGGAAAGACTGAAGGCAAAAGGAGAAAGGGACGGCAGAGGATGAGATGGTTAGATAGCATCACCGATGTAATGAACATGAATTTGAGTAAAGTCCGGGAGACAGTGGAGGACAGGAAGGCCTGGCGAGCTAAGGTCCATGAGGTCACGAAGAGTCGGACACGACTAAACGACTGAACAAAAACAACAACTTGTGGAATCACCTATCTTGGTTGTTTATGTCTAACATTCCTTCCATTACTCTCCCAGCCTCCCCACAATCTCTAATACATACCCAATTTTGGCATGATGTAAGAGATATTTTCCCAGAATTATTAGACAGGCAATAAAAATGTATAAACCTCCAAATAATTTACTGAGGGACAAAAGGCAACAGTCATCTCCATGAACCAAAGCAGTGTATAATGACGTGACATCTGTTGCTAAGTTCAGTTTCAGATCTGAAGAAATTCCGCTCTGAAGAAATTAGCAGGATGGCTAACAAAATGTCATTGTCCCACACATAATTACACCAATAAATAGCAGACGTGAAAATCTACACTGTGATATTCAACTCGAGCGAAATGGATTGACATTCATAGCAAGGACAGTTCTAGTGTTACTGCCTCTTTTATTCTTTCTGTATAATGAGAGATTGGGCTTTTATATAACAGTGTTGAGAAATCAAAGGTATTTTCTGTAATGGAAAAATTGCCAGTAGGCTTTTTCAAAGAGTCTGTAACAACACAGTTAAATCTTCTGGATCAATCCTGCTTTCAATTTTACTGCCACCCTTTACTGCACCATATGAGTGCATAGGCTACAGTCTTCTTTGTGGCAGTCCCCAGATTTTGGAGTTCTCTGCAATGGGAGTTTTGTATGGCCAACTCTTCTTCCTTGAGAAACCAGTGCTGTGTTTAAATATTTTGAGCTGGCAAAAATTGAATGCTGCTTAATTACCTATTTTAGGGGAAGCCTAAGTCCTGTTGCTTCAGCTGCTGCTGTTATGCAACATGGAAAATGAGAATAGAATTAATGCTTCTGAAATAATGGTGCAAGCAGGATCTGATTTTACACACTGCAAGAAAAGAGGAAAGTGAAAGCTTCAGGACAAAAGGATTGCAGGAAAGTTGCTTTTAATATTTTTTTTAAAAATGGAAATGAGTACAACAGTAAATCTAAAGTACAGTTGATTTTCTTTCAGCTGGAATTTCCAGCCTGCTCACATACTGGTTGCCCTTAGACATGAGATCTCAAGCTTGGGCAGAGAGCTGAATAATCAGGCGACAGTTTGGAAACACTATTTGCTTACTTCTTAGAAGCCAGTCTGGGGAAATGTCAGAAAAAAAAGAGACTCTAAATTAAGAATATAGAAAAATGTACAGAGGGAGAAATGAATGGAACATAATTCTGTTATGTAAACTGGAAAATAACTGAATGTGTCAACAATATTGTTGACAGGCTTGGCTGCCAGCTCCACCAGTCAGATTTCTCAGAACTGACTGAATTTCCTTTGCTTGCGTGGATTGCAGAAGTTGTGGTCCACTGAAGTTTTTTTTCCCCTGGAGAAGGGGAGACCAGAAGATTACTCGTGGGGCCATTGGGATTGCCTACCCTTGTTTTTTCTGTAGTTTTCCACCGCGGAAGGAACAGGGTAAGTGCAAGGCAATGGCCGAGATATATCAGGCTCTCGCAGGGGAAACAAGTCTCTTTGAAGAGACACAAGAGCGCCCAGCCGCTTTTAGATCACTTTAGGAATGTTTTTTTTAGATTAAAATATTTTTGAAATCTAAGATCTATTTTTTGGACTTCGTTGAAAATGTTGGCTAACTTTGTGCTTTCTTTGCTATAACTGATTCTGGTGGAAGTTTGATGGACTCTATATTTGCAACATAATGAAACGTCTGCATTTTTTTTTTTTTACTTCTCTTTTGTATTAGAGGGATTTAAGAGACTCTGTTTGTAATTCTTCGCTTGATAAACTAAATGACTATTCATTTTTTGAGAAACTCTTTGTTTGGATTAAGCAGCTTGCAGCTTGAAGAACGAAAGCTCGCAGTTTGAAGAATAAAAACACAGGGTAATGTGTTTTTTTCCTTGTCGTCTTTTTCTACATCCTCCCTGGTTGGATTTTGCTTCATTTGGAATATATTTTTTATTTCTCCTTCTATAAACTGTTTAAAATATTATTCTCTCCTGTATTTTGGATTATTGGAACTTTCTTTTTTCTTTTGACTTTAAAAAAAAAAAACAACAACAACGACGTTCTGCTTAATAGATTCTGCTGGTAGTTTTCCATGGACAGATTACATGATTATTGTTTTGACTAGAAGGGTTGTTGTTTTAATTTGAAGGACACAGGAAAGATGGCTTTCCAACTTGTACCTGAGGAGCTCAGAAGAGAGATTACTGAGGTTTTTTCAAATATTCAAAGGTCGTTGGAATTACTGTTCGTAACTCTGCAAAATAGAGAGAAAGAACAGAGAACAGAAACGGAGACAGAAAGGAAAAATGTTTTTCAAGTGGAGGAGAAACAGAAGGAGGAAATTTTGAGTATATTAGTTCAGAAGAACATTCTGAAGGCTTTACACTACAATCTTGGTATAGATATGTTGTGGCAGTGGAGACAGAGTGAAAATATGGGTGCACAGTTGGATGGATGTTGTGAAATATGTGGAAAGGGAGAGAAGGTTGCTCTGATATTCTATATGAGATATAGAAAAGAGCAGGCTGTATATTGCGAATCTCCCACAGTGTATTGTGATTTTGGCATAACCTAAACAGAAGATATGAGAAACTGTATGGATATAAAGGTTAATGAAAAAATATGGACTTGAATTGTTATGAGAAACTGTATGGATATATAAAAAGTGATATTCTAAATGTAAGATGCTAAATACAAACACAAGTTGATATTATAGAATATTGTTTTCCTTAGAGATATATTTATGAGAAGATAATGATATGATGGAATTAGAATGATGGTTACTACAGGATGATATATATCAATATGTATTGTATGAATATTATAAGAATTGATATATTAGCTATTAGGTTAAGTGATATGATAGATTATGCATTTAGTTTAAATGGACAATACTACAAGGAATGGAAATTACAGATGGATAATTGAGATTCAAGAATTCCTTTTTTATGGAGATATATATATATTTTAGAATTAAATTATAGAAATATATATGTATGAACACTATAAGAATTGCTAAATTATGTATTAAGTTACATAACATGTTAGGTTATGAGTCATAATATGAATAGAATATATTGTAGTTTATTAGAAGTAAATAAGGCTTTTATTTGTTATACTAATTGGTCTTTATTGAAGATATAAATATGTAGTAATGAACATTCAACATTTAACTACTACTTCAAGGAGTGGAAGCCAAAGATGGATTATTGGGAGACAGTAAGATGAAGGTTAGAAGATTGGATTAAAGAAATCAAAAGGCATATGACAAAGAAAAGTTCCTGTATACTGTATGAAGTACTAACATTTAAAATCAATTGTTGTACTTTAAGTTCAAAGATAGATTGGAGGACATCTATTTTCTATATTTTCTTTGCTTATTATTTCTTGACTTCACTTTTTCTTTATCTTTTTCTTATTTTGTATTTCTGTTTCTATTTCTTTTTCTACTTTAAATTTTATTATGTATTGTAAAACTTAATAAAATTTATTAAAAAAAAAAAACAATATTGTGCATGATACAGCCTGTTGCCATGCATTGTGTGCTACTGTTGATTTTTCTTCTACTGCTCTTATTTTTTTTCTACTGCTCTTCTGACCCCAGTTTTCCACTCCATTCTGTTTTGTCTAGATATTTTTAACACTCAACGTTCCTTTTTTAAAAATTAGTGGATGAACAAAATGTTCCTTGAGCTTACTTCCTGTCTCATCTCGCATTCAATATCATAGTCCTGCCAGACTGCTGGTGGGGTTAAAACTCTCAGAAATCAGCATCTCAAAAAATCCATGCCGCTTCATCAGTAAAGATATTCTCCTATTCACTGTGCTTGCTACCTCTTTCACCTGTTTCAATATTTGGTATATGCTCAGATGCATTTCCTCCCATCTATTTAGGGTTAGCCCTTAGTATTGTAAACAGCTTCTGTGGTTCATTTCCTGTAATCCCAATGCAGTGATGAAATATGAAGAATTACACTTGTTCATGTCCTTGCACCCTTATGTGTTTTAATCAGAGCCTTCCTTATGCCCATCTTGAATTAGTCTGCTCCCAACTGATTCTTCATCAAACAAGCTTGTAGATTGTTGGAAGGCAGATTAACTGAGTCAGGGTGAGGGGAGCTTAAGGTGTAGTGATAACACCAAAAATTAGGTAGTGGGAATACCTTATCAACTAAGTCCAACAGGGTAAATTTAACTCAGAACAGATATTATGCCAAGGGTTAAACTAATTCCATGCAGTGAGGGATCTCCTGGGAATACCTTTATTTATTCATCACATTTCTAGGCCACCTGACCTATTTTGAATATGTGGTCCTCCAGGAAAGGGAGCTGGAGCAAAACAACACCTGGAAAGTTCCAGCTGCCATTTTGAAATGTAATGACAGCATCCTGGCAGTAACTGACCCCACTTCCTCAATGCCCCTTGGCTTCAGGAAACCTAGACACCCCTCCCTCATCAGGGGGTTTGCCCAACATACTTTCTGTAAGCATTAACAGTAGCAGTGGCTTCTAACTGGAGAACAGGAACTTGTCTCTAATTAACAGAAACACTCACAAAGCATAAACATTTGAAGAGATATATAGCCATGGCTGCCAAAAGCCAAAATATCCCAAATATACTGTATTTACAGAAAATGCGCCAGCAGCTGCCACCTTTGCTGAGGAGATCATTCCATGGCATGGTAGCCTGTGGGCTCCAAGACGAATGACTATCCTGCCATCCATTCCCACAACACAGCACACACACACACACAAAAAAAAAAAATCCCGAAGCACCTGCTCCCCACTCCTCTGCCTGGTACAAAGTAGAAGCTGCCTGGTCTCATTTTGGTAGAAGAAAGTCACACAGACAACACATAGCTTCAAGCAACTCTCTCCAAGCACCAGGATCAGCGTGTCTGATCTGCCATTCTTGTTAATGTTAATCAGATGGGTATAGTTTATGGGCAGCATATGGACAAGGGAGCTTCTCTTGGGTCTGGAGAACCATTGAGGGAGGATGGCACAGGAATGTAAGCCTTCTGTGGAAAGTGTGGGATACCCCAATCCTCATCCCTTGCCTCTGCCTACTTGCCTAGTGTCTCAGTTTGCTGCTGCATGTGCTTAACATGTGCAGCATCACTTAGCTGCTGTCAGTCATGGAAAAGCACTAACATTTTCCATCTTATTGCAGTCAAAGACCAGTAAGAACCTCATGTTCATCTCACCTTCTTTCCTCTCCTGGGATTGCCTCATTTGCTGCCACTTTTCTTCCTCATTAGGTGCTTTGTTTTCATTGACAGGAGTGGGCTATAAGTGGTTTCTCATGGGCTATTTCCAGAATGCTGGTCTCACAGTCAGGATGTTGGGGGAGGGGAATGATGGTGGGCAGGACTGGAGACACTAGTGGTTGATGTTGGTGTTCAATTGTGACTCCTTGAAGAAAGGCAACTGAAGGGGAAGGAAACGTAAGTGGGAGTTGTAAGTCTTGGTTTGATAGTGCATGGAGTATTGGTACCTCTGAGGCTGTTCCTCCCCCACCCATACTTTCCTGCCCACTGTTGCCTGGGGGCCAGTGAGGAAGGGGCAGCTGATGTAATAAAGACTTGCTAGTACTCCCTTGGTGCCAAATGTATGGAGTTTTTTCCAGCACCATTCATATTGATTCAGTTAGCATGACTAGGAGTTGTTGGAATGAGTGGTAAAGAAAATTGGGTAGATGGTTGATTGGATCAGATGTGTGGTGGGAATAGAGCAATTTGGGTTTTGGAAAGATAAGAGTTGCAATGTACTGTGTTTAAATTAGTTTTTTTTCCTGCAGACTCTTCAGTGGAAGGGGGTAGTGTATAGGCATCTATACGATGGGGATATAGTTTATATATTTAAAAAAGGCCAGACAATCTTTAATGTTTTCTTTCCTAGCTGACAGTGACTTCCACCCTTATTTGTATCAAACACATCATTATATTTTGACAACTGAAACTAATATTCTATTAATATTGGAAGGAGAACCAGTGTGGATCTGATTATATCTCTCAAAAACATGCATATCTACAACCATTAACAATTTTCTAAACTTTTTATATTTACATTTTTCATTAAATGCTTTTTATCCTGGAATTTATTTAAGTAATTGTCAAAGTACAGAAAATGGTTGGTGAGCTCCCAAGCCTCTTTAGTATGATATCACTTAAATTGGGACAATGTCAATTGGGGAGACAGAGCTTTTAGTAAAATGAGTATTATTTTGGTTTTATTTGCAGGGTGAAGAATGTATAAGAATGTTAATGTACAATTGAACAAAGGAACCTAATGTTGGGGGGATAACTGAGCTTTAAATACAAATATGTGCTGGAAATGAAGATGACACAACCCTTTGAGGTGTGAATCCCGAAGTGGAGATTATAGTGATAAGAGCAGAGAGGTGTTAAACAAAGGTAATTATTAGTCATACCTGACCATAATTAAAAATGGAAACAAATGTTAGCAAATCTGCTAATGCAGAGTACTCTTGAGCAAAATACAAATGCTACACTAGCACTTGATGGTTTTATTGGTCCACATGATTCATAATGAATCATTAAATATTAATGTTAAATTTATAATTGGATAGATCAACTTAAGATATACTGTATATGTGTAAGATGTAGGCTGACCATATTTCCTTGAGGCAAAAATGTCACCGGACAAAGTGGGTGCGCGGGTGGGCGCGCGGGGGGCCATGCGGGTGCACCCGTGGGTGTGGGGGGCGTGTGGGCATGTGCGCACGCATGCAGGGGAGTGGGGTGTGTGCATGTGCGTGCTTCGCCGGGAAACTTTCAAAAATGGGACAAAATTGAGATTTTTACTATAACGACGGAACGCTCCAGAAATGGTGAAATAACGGGACAGTCCCGTTCAAAACGGGACGTATGGCCAGCCTAGTAAGATTGAATTTGATTAACTATCTTTTAACTCTCCTTTATTTGCTACATTAACTGTCTTTTGTAGAGGCTAGTTTACATATCACACTAAGCCATAAGACATGATTTATAAACCACAGAAACTAGGCTGACACAACACACTAGCCAAAGCCAACAGACCACTTTACGGTTTAGCATGCTGTATGAATCAGCCAGTACTGTATATGGCAACTTAGCTTCATATGCTCATGAAGCATTTGTCAGGTTATAATAAGTAAATAAAAACTCAGCAATTATAAAATCAATGTTGGCAATTCTAAAAATACATTTTATTTTATACTGCATTTGACTCCTAATTACTTCATAGAGATGTTCAGTTAGCAGTAATACAAAAGTCATTTGCCACTGTCTTCTTTGAGGATAGTCTTTTTCCTTCAAATTCTAGCCTAGCCTAAAGCTCTGGGGTTTTTTTTGGTGGTCTTAAGATGTCATAAAATAAGCAAGGTATAAAGACTAACTTGAGCTGAACATTTCTGTTTATCACAGAATCAATGATTTCTTGTCCCCAGTTGAGATTCTGCTTAGTCTATAAACATTGAGCTCCTTGGTTAAGCTCTAACCTTGTCAAGAAAATCCCTGTAGCTCCTTCATGGCACTTGTTGAAAGATCTCTTGACATAGGCCTTTTTCATGTGGAAATGTGGGTCCAACAGCTCCTGAGGCAGCTGCTTCCTGACAAACTGATGGGAACTTCCCCAAACCTGGTAAGTAATTACTGAATAATTAGAAAGCAATTGTTGGACAGTCACGTATCAGCTGGCTGTTATTTCTGTATAAATGAACTTCAGGCAGGCTTTGGGGGATCATTTGTCTCCTTTTTTGGAAAGATTTCTG
Organism: Charina bottae; assembly: GCA_023362775.1. Classification (NCBI taxonomy): domain Eukaryota; kingdom Metazoa; phylum Chordata; class Lepidosauria; order Squamata; family Charinaidae; genus Charina; species Charina bottae. The sequence continues at coordinate 60,254,681 of JALMGJ010000006.1, forward strand.
GCACAATCCAGGAAAGTATCTTACTTGAATCCAGACAGAGAGCTGCAGGTTTTTGGCATCAGTTCCTGTCAAGTACGCCAGAGAAGAAGAGGAAATGCCTCTGTTAACCAATACTTTGTAGGTGAGACATAAAAAATGATAGAGGACAAAAATGTTATTCAGATATCAAGAATATCAAATGGAACTATTTAAATATAGCAACTTTAATGGGCAAACCTCTCATAGATACTTATGGAGGCAGACAGTTCAATTCAGACATTACTTGCTTTATCACAGACATATTTTACCATTCCATTTTAAAGTGACTATCTAGAGGTGAGGTGGGGGAATAATTTGCTTAGTTTTTCTCTGATGCAGTTGCTGATACCAGAGTACTATCACCCATGATTTCCTGAGTGAGACACAAATCACTAAGTTCAGCCATTGCATTGATCCATAAATAATGGTTTATTTACATGGTAGGCCCAAATAAATCATTTATTTAATTTATTTCTATCCCTTTGCATTCTGCTATGTACATTATGACTTAAAATAATATGGGAATGCAGCCACTGCATCTTGTGTCAGAGGCAACCACTTCATTCTGCTTAAGGGTATTACAGGACTAGCCTGGATCCTCCTATGAATTCATTGCCTTAGTTGCTTTATCAATTCCATCCTTTCTGGGGGAATGCAGTTCTGACAGTGATTCATGTCAGCTCTTGCTTAGATCACTATATCAAGCACAAGAAAAGCCAAATCCTTTCCTTTACTTTCTCCCACCCTCACACACCACAAGGGCTGTAGGGGACTTGGTAGATAAAGTTAAGATTTCAGCAGACTGGACAGGACCAAATTTGTGGCCCGTTCTTTTATAGAATTGGAGGTTTAATGGGTAAAATGAGTACCTTAAGCCTTTCAGAAGCTTGTCTTATAAAACCCCTCAACCCAAAGTGTACTCTGAGAATTGCCCATCCTTCATTGAGCAGCACTTAAAAGTTCTGCTTCCACAAATAGGAATGACCATATTCTTATATAGTATGCACACTACTGTATAATATGAGACTTGAAACAAATGCCCTAGTTTTCAAGTTTTAGTTTTAAGTTACTGGTGCTTACCTATAAAGTGTTAAATAGGTTGTCTGAAAGACTGTCTTTTCTCATGTCAGCCCACCTGAAGTTTGCCTCTATCATCAATTATACGTTTTTACACTTGGAAGAAGTATGGTTGGTGAATATCTGAGACAGGGTCTTTTGGGTAGCAGCATAAAGGTTTTGTGGAAGTCTTTCTATGAAAGTTATCCTTTAGATCAGTGTTTCTCAACCTCAGCAACATTAAGATGTGTGGACTTCAACGCCCAGAATTTCCCCAGCCAGCACCGGCTGGGGGAAATTCTGGGAGTTGAAGTCCACACAACTTAAAGTTGCTGAGGTTGAGAAACACTGCTTTAGACAATGAAGTTACCACTGTTCTACTAAACAGTTAATCTTATTTGATTTTATTGTTAATTCTCTTTTATTGTACAAAACATTCAGCTTTGTTTTGTTTAAGATTGTTTTTATTTGTACCTTGACCCAAGCATTTACTGGCTAAAAACATTTAGCACACATTTGCCAAATATTTTGCATAAATATTTAACATATGCTTACAAAGCTCTATTTAGGATAATTTGTGTGCAGAAACAGCTTCTGCCTGAAGCTTCCCCTTTGAAGTTCCTCCTGTGTCTGCAAAGCAGAGACAATTCCTCCTAACATGGTGACAATGGTTTCTTTCATAAACATATGCTTGTGGCTAAACAGATGATCATTTCTGACAAGTCATCTCCCTCCCTTGTGTAACTGCAGTTTGAAAACATGTCTTTGGCTGAGCTATATTCACCAATGACTCTTGTATCAAAATGTTCATACAGCAGAGCAGCTAGCAGTATGGTGTGTACCAATTTACTAATATGTATATATATATGGCGTAGTGGCTTAGCGGGTAAGATGCAAGGCTTGTCGATCAGAAGATCGCAAGTTCGGAGGTTCGAATCCCTAGTCCTGCATGACGGAGTGAGCTCCTGCACTAGCCCCAGATCTTGCCAACCTAGCAATTTGAAAGCATGCAAATGCAAGTAGATGAATAGGTACCACTTCGGTGGGTAGGTAACAGCGTTCCACGCGTGTCATGCCGGCCACATGACCATGGAAGCGTCTTCGGACAACGCTGGCTCTTCGGCTAAGAAACGGAGATGAGCACCGGCCCCTAGAGTCGGACACAATTGCACAAATGTGCAGGGGAAACCCCTACCTACCTACCTACCTATCTATCTATCTATCTATCTATCTATCTATCTATCTATCTATCATAGGTTTCCGGGTGGGAGACGGTCATGATGAGGGTTTGCTTCACGTGCCTTCCTTTTAGCTCTTTTCTCCCTTTCGCCCTGTACTCGTGCTTCTTCAAAGTCCATAGCGCCTTTAATAAAGGCTGACCTCCAATTGAAACGCTCATGAGTTAGGGCTACCCATGTATATGTATATGTATATGTATATGTATATGTATATGTATATGTATATGTATATGTATATGTATATGTATACGTATACGTATACGTATACATACACACACACACACTGTGTATATATGTGCGTGTATGTATGTATGTATATATACAATATATAGTTAGTAAGTAAATTGGCACATACCATACTGCTAGCTGCTCTGCTGTGTGTGTGTGTGTGTGTGTGTGTGTGTGTGTGTATGTATGTATGTATATTTAGAAATGCTTATACACATGAAGTCAGCATGGTTTATTGACTAAGCCACACTTGGCTGGTTCCCTCAGCACATAAAGCCAAAGAACAGGGCTTACAAACCACTATGTCTGGGTTGACCCATGATGTTAAGCCAAAGCTCTTCAATGTAGTATAACATGTTTGGAGGACCTCAGATTGCCTACTTCTTGCTCAAATATACATAGATGCCTACTAAGGTTTTTTTAGCATATATGTTATGTTTTTGCACCGAATGAAGTGAGGGCACAATTCGTGCCATTTGACGTTCTCCCAGTTGTCAAAACTGAAGAGATAATGAAAAACACCTCTCTGTTCCACCAAATGGCTGTCTTGACATCTTGTACTAATCCCAGGGATCTTTGGCACCATATTAGATTTTTGTTCTTAAACTAACAGTGATTGTACACATTGATGAGCTGGCATGTTATTAATCTCACAGGTGCATCTCTAGCCAGATGGCTCCAGGATGAACATTTGTGCAACGGGGGAAATAAGGGATTGTTACTGAAAACACACCTGAGTACAGTAGTTATTCCAGTCTCTTGTTTGTTTTGCTAGCCCCAGAGAATAAACACAAATAGTATTTATTAAAATGAATCTTGGGCAGTGAGCATAATTTTAAATTCCTAATGCAAATGGTGAGGTTCTAAGGAATAACCGTCATACTAAAGGTTTCATGCAGTTCTGAGGTTTACTAGGAGAGAAAGATTAAATACAGTCAAATTACTCTACTCATAATCTCACAGTCTAATTTTGGAAGGATGCTAAACAATGACCAGACAACTTGAAAAGTAAATATTGAGTGAACTCTTTGGCAAGACTTAGTTGAGTGCTATCTGCAGAAATTCTGAATCAGCTTCCATTATTCCCACTCTGGTGCTTCATCGATTAGAACTGTCATGTCATACATATATGTACGCATTTTGCCATCTCAAATATTTCACCTGGGTTTACATATATGAAGCTAAATGGTGGTTTGTTTGATTTTGACTTAATGTGTTTTGTGAACTGAGCCATTATGGTTGTATGAACAACTTGAACTGAGATCATGGCTTGCTACACAAATAGACAGAATGCAGACTGTGGGCCTCATGCAATCTCCCAATGTCATAGACCACGTGTGAAGGGGTAGAGCAAAATAGTTTGCCCTGTGGGGGAGGTGGTTAAGAGTGGTTATGAAGGAGCCCAAACCCCCCAAAGATTAAAAGTTTGGCTCTACTTACTTCAGTGGTATTTATATCACTTTTTTTTATCTGTTCAATTGTGTCCGATTCTCAGAGACTGCCTGGACAAGTCCCTGCAGTTTTCTTGGCAAGGTTTTCAGAAGTAGTTTGCTACTGCCTGCTTCCTAGGGCTGAGAGAAAGTGACTGGCCCAAGATCACCCAGCTGGCTTTGTGCCTAAGGTGGGACTAGAACTTCCGGTCTCCCAGTTTCTAGCCTGCTGCCTTAACCATTACACCAAACTGGCTCCTTAATATCACTATAGTTGTACTGTATTGCCCTTGTAGGCTTAAGAAATTACCCAAACTGTGCAGCCTTTAGCCATAAGAAGGTTGTACACCTCCAGCTAGTGTATTAATTGAACCCAGTCACTATATGGCATTTCCGGCAAAGTTCATTTCCAAGAAAAGAGAAGGCAGATATTGTTTCTGCACTCTGCCCCTTGAACATTGCTTGAAGCGCCACTTTTCCAAAAATGGGTGAAAGCAGACTAAAGCAGTGGTTTTAAGCAATTAGTATAGTGATTTGTTATCTCGCCATGTCCTTCCATATGGCCAGGATCCTTTTATAATGTTTATTTACTCAGGCATAGTTCTTACTTTAAAAAGGTTTCAGTGCAATTTTAATTAGAAGCTACCTTCTTGCAGCTTCTGCTGCTAACATCTCTTAATCTCCTTTTAAATAATTTAAATACACCACAATAATTCCTCCATTGTTGATTTTCTTCAGTAAATACAAGGGAGGAGGAGAGGCAGCCAATAATTAAAGCTGCTGCCTGCTGAATGGAAAATTAGAGCAGCTACGGGGATAAAAGGCACAAGGAGGAAGCTACAAATTAAAAATACAGTGCCTTTGTCAAGTTCAATGGGACAGACTGACGTAGCAGTTGTATTTTTAATGGGAGTAAAATCACCATAAATTAGTCTGAAGAAATACAGGGCAATACAAAGAGGTAGAAGATACAATGCAATGGACTGGCAATTTTTTCCATAAAAAGCATGTGACTCAAGTTTGGTAACCTCAGACTTATCCAGAAGCAGAAGCTTATTTAGACATTTAGAGACCAAATGACTTGCACCCAACATACACGTAAAAAGATAAACTTCCAGTAAAACTGTCATCTGTTTACTGCACCATTTCTGCAGCTTCCGTACTGCTTACAAATGTAGAGTGCCATGTACACCCTTTTTGCCTTGAAACCTGGCTTGTTTTACAAAGGAGGTTTGCAAAGCCCAGAAGCTACTTAGGGGAAGACTAAGAAAAGAGATCAAACTGGAGAGCTATTTATTATGCTATTCTGTTGAAAGGACTCATTCTGCCAGCTTCTTGTTTTCTTTAGCATTTTCCTTTCAAGTCTGGTTTCACCATTTATTTCTTTTAAGGATGTTTTTTTCTCTTTGAACATTGTGTTCTCTCTCGCTCTTTACCCTGGGGAGAGGAAAGATGTGAAAGGAAGGCAGGACAGCAGCGGGTCAAACTTCTTAGCCAGTTAGGATTTCCCAGCCAGATTTATTGATCAACTATAGCTGCAGTCTTGTACCTACTTAACTCTTGGATACATTATTATTATTATTCTTACTCTGTCCCTGCTCCTTCATTTTTCATTTGATTGTGACAACTTCTTTGCCTTCCCTTTTGCTTGATTTTTTTTTACACATAAGATCTTGCACATTAAATTGCATTATACTGTCCAAGGTGCTCAATAAGGTGCACCCTCATCCTTTTAACCCTGCCAAGATTAAGCCAAGAAATCATGACTGGCTCAAGGTTACCAAATGTAATTTATGGCTGAGTGTGGATTTGAACCTGATTCTCCCCAGACCCTAATAACTATACCACATAGAAGCTGTGTTTGCACAACATAACCACAAAGTAGCCAACCACATTTTAGCCTAGTGCTTTGCTTGAACCCATAAAAATAACTAAATAATGGATAACACAACCAGAAGCTCTTACTCGCATATCTCCCATGCTTATCTTCCACTGTTGTTTTAGGGAATTTCAAAGCTAATGAGCCTTATGATGAATTCCATGGCTGAAATACCATGCTCACTAAAGCTTTGCTTCATACCTATCCACCTGTATTCAGTAAAGGTTGTAGTTCTTTTCCTGCTTTGGACATACACCATCCCAAGTGGGATGGGATTTCATTTGTAACAAAAAGAAACAGTCAGCCAACTGAATGCACTGAGTGAGTACCAAGATCTTAGTGCATGTGTGTACACATATTACAACATTCTAAAAAGTGAAGATTTTATCATGCATGTGAGTTGTGGATTCTTCTATATACCAAACAGGTCTGAAATCAGTATGTACTTTTAAGTTAATCCTAGATCACTCCTTCCTTAGGCAATGACTTCGCTTGCTTTCTCTCTTGCTTACCATGACTAGCAGTGCTCTATTCCATGTGGGATGGAAATCTTCACATGGGAGGACCAGCCCTGGAGAAAAGTCTGATGGGAAATATTTCAGATTCAAATTGGTAGCTATGGGAAGAAGTAATATTTCCAATAATAAAGTCACCCATAGCACATGAAGGACTTAAAGGCTGTGTTCATACGACCTGCTTACCAGTGGCTAAGTGAACCATGGTTATTCAGTTTGCTCAATTTTCTGGATCCACATCAGCCGCATCCATAGCTGGGTAGGGATGGGGGAAGACTGATGAAAGTAGCTTCATGGCATCACATACTGCCCAAAATCAGCTATGCAGAGGTATGCTGCAATGCTGTTTTCATCATTCTGATAAAAGCAACAAGATCTTGTGGATGCCAATAATGCACACGACATACTGAGCCATAAATTGACTACATGCGCTAATTTAGCACAGTACTGTAGATTAAATGGGATTGGCTTCTATGAGGTTTGGTATATTATATGAACAAAGGTTAAAAAAACTCCAGCATTTTGAATTGTGCGCCCCCCCCCCCCCCCCGGCATCATGTTCATGATGCTTGGCCAATGATACCCTAACAGTCATAAATTTATAATAGCTGAATGTTTTAAAATGCCTCTCAATGTACAATGTATTGGGGAAATCCAAAAGCATTTGTACCTGCATAATCAGAGAAGCATAACCTTCCCCTGTTGGATTAGAGAATCTAAGTAGGAATATCAAAGTTGTTCACCAATTATTAAACATCAGAAATAACTCAGGCCATGATATGCTCTCAAAAGAAAACTGGATGTTATAATGGGAATGCATGCTGTTATTAAAAGTTAATTTCTATATAAAGATGAAAACAGACTTTTCTCTTTTTCAGTACAATAGGATCACAGCTGGAGAGTTCTGAAGAAACCCCTGAAATCCCTTATCAGCTGACTAATACACATGAGAGTAAATTAAATTCTCTGCAGGCCATAATAGAAGCATAGCGTGAGAATATTTATCTCTTTTAAAGCAGTGAATTGTGGGGAAGTTTGATCAAATACAAAAATGAGGGTTTTCGCATTTGACCTGATAGAATGGAAATAATTTGCAACGAAAGTTGATTTCTCATTTATTCATGTTTTTCCAAGTGTAAGAGTGTCATAGCTGTCAGCTGTCAGCGATACTTGTGGTTACATTGTGCTAAACCATGTTTTCTTGAATAAACCACATCTGACTGAGTTTTCATACCATACACTGAGCCTTGGGTCACCAGGGTCTTTTTCTTAGTGGATGTCAGGGGTCAGCCCAAGAACAACGCTGAGACAGTGTATTCCAGACCTCCAATTCTTTATTGCTCTGACCATACAGACAGAATCTTGCCAGACTAAGGCTATCCTAACTAACCTAAGGGGAAATAACCTAGGAGAGTCTAGGGCGGGGCTACTCTGACTCTCTTTGACTCCCTGCCAAGACTCTCTACCGCTTATCTCCTTGGAATGCGCTCTCTCCTTCCTGAGAACCAGCGGCAGCCTCGAAATCCATCACAGTGAGCACTTGAGAATATGATCTTGGGGCTAGGGAGAACAACTGCCTGGGAGTTCTTGCCCATTCACAAAATTACTGCTGTGTAGGATATAACCAGATACAAAGCCCCAATTTATTAGGGTGTAACCTGCCACCCCTTCTTTACTACCATTAGTTATTTTTGTTCTCTGTCAGGACAGATGCTCAGCCATCCAGCTCAAGGGGGCTATTTAGGGTCCCCAGCATTCATAGAAATAAAGGTGATGTTACATGGGGTGCTTTGCTTTGCAGCATTAATTAAAACCTTTTTCAATTAATTATCTTTATTGTAAACATAACATAAATTTAATTTGATTAATGTAAAAGGTCATGTGAGGTGAATGCCAAAGGTTGCTATGGGTCCTAAATTATAAACTTAGTGAACCTAGCCACTAAATATTCTTTAGTGTTGTTTATGTTGAATGCAAGATCACATTCAGTTTCACACTAAGCCAGATCCTAGTGTTTTGTGCAAACTTATAACTTGGAAAAAAATATGGTTTAAAGTGAAATGCCATAACTGCACTGCAGCAGCAGCAGCAAGGACTGACTTTGTTGGGTGAAAGTGAAAGGTCTTCAACCTCCTTCTCCCAGAAATCCTCTGGATTTAACACCCCCTGGCCTGCCTTTCTGGCTTGGTGCAGCTGCCTGGTCATTTTGGGGATTTAGCTCTGCTTAAAGGATTCCTTTACCTGGTGCTTCATTGAAACATAGAGACATTGTCTCTATTGGCCTGCCTTGTTGGTGTAGGTCTTCTTCAGGAATTGTGAGGAATTTGGGAATATCATACATCATCCCAAATGTACTGCTGTGTTCCCTGAGCTTTATGAAACTACTTAGCTGACTGTATTGTGCAACCTAAAGAATTAAGCTTTAACTGTTGTTTGATGTCCCTTATGGGATTATCCCGTGGCTCCTAAACAAAAAGTTGTCCTCTTCTTCTAATCCATTTTAACAAGGTGGGAATGTAGCATCAAAGTGAAATTTGCCAACTTTTGTGCACTCTTCAGAACATTTTCACAACTTTGCCCAGTTCCATTGCTCTAAATAGATGAAGATCAACACCTGGGAGTCTATTGCATATAATATATTTCACATTGTATGTCATGCCACATTACTAAGCCATACAGAAATCTGAAGTTGGCTATGTTTCTGGGGCTTCTATTTTCCTCTGCCACTGTTCTCCCACAAACAGTTCCTATCAAACTCTTATCCTCCATAATGGCAACCATGGCATTATCTACCTCCCCAATTTGGCATTTGATAGGCTTTATCATCTCCACTTTATTTTACTTTCCCATCATGTAGCACTAATGTCAGAGGATGTTCCCACGTGTTTCTTCAAAATGTATCATTGATAAGTCAATGCAAAGAAAAATACCTAGATGTGCTTTGAATTACATTTTTTAAAAATCAGCCTCACTAAAGGCTAATGCAGATCACTGACTACAGAGTTTAGTGAAAGAGAATTCCATGGGATAAAAAAACTTGAGTATTTAAATCTCAGATACACTTCTGCATTCCTCTGTTTCCTTTTTCGTTGGTAATGTTATCATAGCCTTGACCCCTCATGTCAGTATCACAGTTCTGGTATCTTCCAGCATTTTAAGAAGTACATTTGTCAGCCCACTTCCAAAAGTATCGTCAATGACAATATATTCTAGAGAATGCTCTCTGACAGTCATTATGAAGGGGTATTTTCAGTGGATTCTATTTTTGTTACAAAACATACTATTAAAGCAATTTGTTCTGTATGGCTGACACCAGGTGTGCAGTGTAGAATAACAGAGTAATATCTTGCTGACTTCTGATCTGCCACAATATTCAGTTTGACTTTTATTCTCAGCAAATGTATAAGTTGGAATTGTTTTTCTATGGTTGTGGTATGTATAGATTTCTGGTAACTCTTCTTAGGTACTCCTGGAATACAGCATCAAATTCAGCCATCAGCTTCACAGTTTGAGGACATTTTCATTATTTGGCACATCAAGCTGATCTGAAGTGTAATACAGTGCTACGTTTTGGGTAAGAAGCATTCTCACAATGGCAACAAGTCTTTTCAGAGCATTTTGCTGGTAAAGAGGTTCTGATGCAATTTTCTCTTGATGCTAATCATCTTTAACTTTTGTTGCATCTCAGCCTCTCTCCATGTATGGAATGCTCTCTGGTGATCTGCTGCCTTTTCATGGCATGCCACATTTCTAACCAGATTATTGCAGTTCTTTGTTCCTGTAGAACCCAGTGTTGCTGAAGTATTAGACTGAAGGAATATGGAACAAAAAAAATGCAGCATTTTGGGGGGGGGGGGTTGAGCTGTTTAACCATGGCTTCTCTACTTCGACATAACTGAGATTTCATGCCAGTGAAGTACTGAATAGAAACTTCCATTTGCACTGTTTTTGGGGAGCAAGAGGTTTTTTACTTACTGTGGCAAGTACAAGAAAGTCCCTCAAGCTACTGTAGCTCAGTTGGGTCTGAAATATTGGAACAGCTAGACTTAAGGCACTGAACTCTGCAGCAGCAGCACCAGTAGTAGCTGCTGCTTGTGCCTCCACTATGTTCTTCTCTGACCCCCACTCTTCTTCATGCACACGCATGGTTGCATCTATTAGGAAGGAGATGCGGATGCTGGAGTCACTTGCACTCTGACTAGATGATCAGGCGTTTCCATGCCACTCATATCTTCCCTGAGGCCAGAAGGCTCCCTGTGAATATCTCTGCACATGCATCTCAGGGGAGTTCCTTTCTGCTAAGATAGAAAAGCTTCCTTTACTTTTTTTTAAAATGCTGCCCCAGACAGGTATTTTCTTTTGACTCCTGGTTGCTGCTCTGTGCCCTGTGTAGTGGCTCACAACTTTCAAAGAAAGGTGACAACTAAGCAAGCTGATAACACAGCCTAAAGGAAAGTTCAGCATTTTAAGGTCCTAACAGGCTCCTAGGAGTACCTCCTGATCTGTGTCTGCCTGTTCTCCTCAAGGGGTTGGGAAGCAGCAGGAAACACGGAAGTCTCTGAAAAGCTGTTGTTCATTTGTCCAGTCTCCTGAGGGTGCTCCTGAGAGGTACATAAGAGGATGCTCCTCTTCCTCTGTCTAACTACTGCTCCTGCTGCTTTATGTGATTCTTTCTCACCTCTCCTACCAGCCTATTATGTCTATGAAGGTTCTCAGTCATCCAGGTGGAATTGTCTGTAGCTTGAGTCATGTCAACTGGATTTCTATTTTCTCAGTGGAAACGTTTCGCTCCTTATCCAAGAAGCTTCTTCAGTCTGAGCAAAGTTAGTAAAGGAATCCTTAAATATGTTTCTAGGGTGGCTGTGTGACCTTGGACCTGTGGCTAGGTCATGGTTATTTTGAGATGTTTATTTCTAAGTCCCTTTATCATCCAAAGGATGATATTTAAGGACTCCTTTGGATGATAAAGGGACTTAGAAATAAACATCTTGTCCATAATTATGAAGTCATGAGGGACACACATTTGCATTAATAAAAACTATACATGATGAAGGTCCCATTCTTGTTTCTTCTGATCAAAATAATCATTGCATCTCCTTGAATACTACCCATTGATTCAAATATCTTGTGTACAAACACATGACAGATATTCACTAGATATAGAGCCAGTTTGGTCTAGTGGTTAAGGCAACGGTCTAGAAACCAGGAGTCTGTGAGTTCTAGTCCCGCCTTAGGCATGAAAGCTGGCTGGGTGACCTTGGGCCAGTCTCTCTCTCTCTCAGCCCAACTCACCTCACAGGGTTGTTGTTGTGGGGAAAATAGGAGGAGGAAGGAGTATTAGGTATGTTCCCCACCTTGAATTATTTATAAAAATAACAAAGGCGGGATAGAAAATAAAATAAAATAAATAAAAAAATCTAAGAAACTGGTTAATCTTAATAGCAGAAATATTACATTTACTGAAAAATCACTTTATAGGTTCTAACAACAACATGAACTTGATCTTGAAAGGTGGCATTCTTCTTCTTCTTTTGATGTTATAGTTTGCATATGTACTCAGATTGCACTCACAAGCCTGTTTTCTGAGAAATGATACAAAATGAAATCCTGTGTCACATGATCAGTTTTTCTTTTCCATCAACAGCCTCCTACACACTTTCCAACTCTGCTCTGGGAGGTAACAAATTTTGAGAAACTGCAAGAGTTGGAAGAGTAATCCTGTCTCTCCTTTCGCTGCCAGAAATATTTGTTTAAGAAATATTTCAGTTAGCAGAAACATTCCCTTGGCTTTCATCCCAATGTGTGTTATTCTATAGGCACTGTATGGATGGTGTAAGCACAAGTGTTAAATCTAAGATCAAGAGTACACTAGTAGCAAATAATATCTGAGTTCATCAATCTTGCTAAACTATAATAGAACTCTGCAGATTTTTGAAGGGGTGTTGTTCTTTGCTGGATATTTTAAATATTTATATATTCATTTATTTATTGAATATGTAGACCGGCTGCCCCATTCCAGACAACTCTGGGTGGCTTTACAGAATTAAAACAACAATACAGTGCAAAAAAAACCCCCACAGCAATGAAAATAGTGACTGACTATCTGCCTCCTTGCCAATCCCTAACACTACCTGAATTCCTTCAAGGTAGCAGGTAACGAAGCCAGTTATATCCCATAGATTTTCCTAGTCCTGAGATGCCCCCAGATATCCTTAAAAGTATTCATAGTTTCACATTAGCTTCTCTCCTCCCTCAATGTAAGTACATAATCAGTCCAAGAAAAATATGCTGTTTATTACCACTGCTTCAGCATATACCCTACTAGACATTTTATGGACCAGGAAACCCAGATGGATTTGGCCAAAGCACCAAGTATAACATCTAAGAATGTAGAATGGGAAGGCATTCGAAAAACAATCTATTATAGTTACCCACAGAGGTGGATCCTCAGGGCTGAAAATTTAGAGTGATAGCTCTACAATTTCCTTGGCTATATTTCAAGGATCCTGGCAAATAGAAGGGGAAGAAATGGAAGCAGTGACAGATTTTATTTTCTTGGGCTCCAAGATCACGGCAGACGGTGACTGCAGCCATGAAATTAAAAGACGCTTGCTCCTTGGGAGGAAAGCTATGGCAAACCTAGACAGCATATTAAAACGCAGAGACATCACCTTGCCGACAAAGATCCATATAGTTAAAGCTATGATTTTTCCAGTAGTAATGTATGGCTGTGAGAGTTGGACCATAAGGAAGGCTGAGCGCCGAAGAATTGATGCTTTCGAACTGTGGTGCTGGAGAAGACTCTTGAGAGTCCCTTGGACTGCAAGGAGGTCAAACCAGTCAATCCTAAAGGAAATCAACCCTGACTGCTCATTGGAAGGACAGATGCTGAAGCTGAAGCTTAAATACTTTGGCCACCTAATGCGAAGAGAGGACTCACTGGAAAAGACCCTGATGCTGGGAAAGACTGAAGGCAAAAGGAGAAGGGGACGGCAGAGGATGAGATGGTTAGATAGCATCACCGATGTAATGAACATGAATTTGAGTAAACTCCGAGAGACAGTGGAGGACAGGAAGGCCTGGTGCTATGGTCCATGAGGTCACGAAGAGTCGGACACGACTAAACGACTGAACAACAACAAATATTTCAAGGAGCAATGTAGCATTGCTGGCATTTTTTAGAATAAAGCGTTTGGCTGCAATACTGGTTAAGATGAATGAATGAATATAATTCCATTTAGTGTCAGGTCTTCTATAAGCCAAGATGAACCACCTGGCTCAGGTAACTGATAGAGAATGTGGCCATTACCACTATTACCAGCTGCCCACAGTGCCACCTACCACATTATCATTGTCTCCTCCACCCCCCACTCCCCACCCCAGTTGTCTAAGGCTTCCTGGCCATCAGCTACCCACCTAGCGTCTGCCCACAAAAGAAAACTGGGACTAGATTTTTTTCTTCTAGCCTTGGTTCCTTTGGTTAACTTCAAATGATATTTACTGGCAGAGCAAAGTGGCTGGTTGGTAACACTTTCATGGCAGAGGTTCTCCAAAGCCATTTAGTTGCCAGTCCTCCTCTCTACAGAAAGTCCTTGTATTGTGAGATATTTGGGGTAGGGCTGTACTCCCACTACAATTTAGGAGTGCTTCTGGATCCTCAACCATTATTGGACTCTTAGAAAGGAGAAAATATGCATAATTATGGTTTATGCTAAGCACAAGGGTTAAAGCTGGACTAACCAAAGGCCGCTTCCTTTAGGACTCTGTGTACTAATTACCCCCAGTATTATTTCCAATGGCTCTGGAAAATTCTGTGTCCTTTTGATATATAGTATATGAATACTCTAAATTGTTGTACGGTCATTTCTCTCCCCCTTCCTGTTTCTGTCTGCCTTTTATCCCATTTTGCCAGTTAACTATTTTGTTGTTTGCTGAAGTTGAATAAAGAACAAGTTATATTTTTGTTAGCTCAACTTAATGGCAGGTAATGTTGCTTTGATCTGGATATAGGGATTGATTGGGAGTGTAAAAAAGGTAAAGGTACCCCCCGCACATTTGTGCAGTCGTGTCCGACTCTAGGGGCCGGTGCTCATCTCCGTTTGTTAGCCGAAGAGCCAGCGTTGTCCGAAGACACTTCCACGGTCATGTGGCCGCATGACGCCGCGATTGGGAGTGTGCTGGTTGCAAAATAATCTGGAAATTACCCACAATAATTTCCCAACAAATACCTTGTTAAACCCAGCCTCTGGGGCTTATAAACCAGAATGCATGGCTCAGCTAGATATGTGAAAGCAGCCCCTTGTGGCTTATTCAACAAATCGTGCCAAGCAAAATCTTCGTTTAGCATGATGTTAAACCTGTGCCTCTGTATACACCATGCTCTGTTTCCAATGGAAACTCAAGGCAGCTTGGAGCAGCAGCTTTAACTGAAAGCAATCTGTTAACTAGCAAAGCAAATATTGTTGAAGAGATAATTGAAGACAAAGGCTCTGCATACACACACACACATACTGGCTTGGCTAAAATTATTCTAGTGGAAGATGCTCTCTGTGTTATGTTTCTCATTTTCGGTGACACGTGTGGAAATAATGTTTTCTCCTTTTTATTTAAAAAGTTAATGCTTTGCCCACAAGAAGCAAACTCTTGATGTTCTACAGTCTTCAGAAGCACAGAGCAGGTTGGTACTGCACCCTGTTGGCCTATTGTATTATAGACAAGGCGTTGTGTATTTCACACTATACAGCTTCCCCTATTCTGACAAGTCATTTTGCAACACAAGAGATGAACAACCAGCCAACCAACCAACCTATAACCCCTTTAACCACAAGAGATTAAAGAAAAACCCTCTTTAACCTAAAATGAATGTTTGATATAGATTGGGAACAAATATGTATTAGGAGATAAAGATTGTGATTTGGTGCTGAAATCAAGATGCCTTGCTATGAATGTTTAAACTGAGAATCACAGGAAATAGTAATTAAGAAAAGTAATATGTATAAGGCTCACTTTTTTAAAGAATTAGTTTTAGTGTTGTTTAAACATGGAGAGACTGTGGCTTCATTAAGACTGGAATTTAGTCTCTGATTCCTCACTTGAGAAACCTATTCAGGTTTCTCTGTAATGCATCTTTATACTACTAAAACTCTTGTGTCTATTTGCCTGTTTGTAACCTTCAATTGGGCGAAACGGTGCATCATAGGGTAACAATTTTTGAACCAAGGTACCTCAAATGGGCTAACTTACAGAATGTGTCCAAAATTCAGGATCCATTACTCCTGTGGGATTGAAATTTGGCAGTTGTGTCCACTTCAGCACCACCGCAGTCAGCCTCAGTCACGTGATCATCATTTCCAATGCTCCCTGCCAGTTTCCCACAAGGAAAGTCAATGGGGAAGCCGGCAGGGAAGGTTGCTCCTCCTTCCCTGGCCTTCCTGTGTTCCCACATGCATGCACCCCATGCCCTCCTTCCCAGGCCTCCCTGTGCTCACACAAATGCACCCACCCACCAGTACCCTTCTTTCTGGGCCTCCCTGCGCTCGCATGCTCCCTGCGTCCCCTTTCCTCGGCCTTCCTGTGTCCCCCCCCACACACACAACATGTTCTTTGTTTTTTGCCATACTAGCTGGTGATTACAGGAATTGAAATCCAATATTAAATTAGGAACTGCCATCCCAGTTTGTATTGAAGCAGTTTAGAACTACATCATTCCACAGAATGGTTGAATGGTGTTTTAATGTTTTAAGTGCCATTGGGAATACAGAAATTTGTGCAAAAATTCAAAAGAATAGCAAGTTGGAATATTTATGATTTTATTAGCAAGCAGGCACATAGTAGTGGGAAAATGAATAAGAAAGAAATATTCCAGGACAAAATGTACTGCAAGTATTTTGAAGAAAACAGTGGAAAAGTCTGAATCAAGAATTGGTAGATTAAGGCATTTAGGCACTTTTTAAAAAGTGCTAATCAGAAGCACATGAGGATAGCAACATAAATGTCATTGTGGCTTTACTAGTTTGCTGCATCTGTGGAACTACTGAACCTACTGTCTCTGGAATTTTGGATGTGAATAAGGAAAAATGTGTAGATAAATACATTTTGTCAGCAGCAATCATTATAACAAGTTGATCTGTTGAACCTAAAATATGTTTTGTTCAAGTTAGATTTATGGCCTCTGTCTGTTGTCTCCTTCTAATAAGTATTTATAATCTCCACGTCTTTCTCATCTGTGAGAAAGCTGAAACAACATACTAAGAATCAAGGAGACAGATTAAGGTTCAGCTGTGTTAAGTAACAATTTATGAAGATTGCTTCTCTTTCTTCACTAGCCCACTGTTTTGTTTTTCTCCATTAATCCATCAAGAACACCTGTTTTATGATTGTGACTTTTTATTATTGTTATTCACAGTGGCCATCCTCTTTTTTGGCAAGATTTCTTTCTTTGTATGCATGCCCATTGGCCTGTTATCCCCTTATTACAGTTCTGTACCAAACTTAGCTGTGAAAGGTGCTCTGTTCCCCATCATTTGTGCTATGGGTTTCTATCAGGAACTAAACTTGACACACTCAGTTGGTATGAATCACTTGTCATTTTTCAATATTTTCTACTTCAAATAGAACTCACATTACTCAAATGCTTGCTTTTTATAGTGATTCTCCATGCTCCAACCCAGTTTGCTTCTTATCACCTGTAACGTTACATTTGAGAAGACAAAGTCTTTGGCCCATCATCATTTGTAGTCCTAGATATGAATAGAACATGACAGCTTCCCTCAGTGGCCATAATTTAAAACCAAACTTTGTAGTCATCCAGGCACTACAACTTAGCAAATTTACTGCTCATTCTTATGTAAGATTTGATTGGAAGAGATGATTTAATATTTTTTCTTATAAGGGCTTACATTAATCATAGTTTCAATGTTTGCACCCTGAAACTAAACTTTGAACGCAAGTAGCAAGCAAACTGTAACATGATATTTCATCATATGTTTTAGTCATATCTTTATTGTTTCATACTGTTCATCTGTTCAGTTTCTACCACCACTGTTTAATAACATCTAAAAATAAACTTTTCTGGAGAGCTCATCCAACAATCACCAAAGTTTATGTTATGCAGATCTACCACTGACTACTGGCTTCTAGGAGCAGACGTCCTGTAGCTTGTATGGGCTTGAATGCTTTCTTTTTCTAGTACTATTGTGATTTTCTGTATCATTAGATTATTTCCACCCAGAATTTTTTACTACCCTGTGACTGTAAAACATATTCTTTTACCATTAATTTAACCACCCAATCACTCTACTCAGCATTATCAACAATATATATCCATAAAAGGACTCGCTAGACCTAGAGAATATACTAGCTGAGGAAAAAGCTGGATTTAGAAATGGCCGCTCTTTTTTGTTGTTGGAGGTCCCAGCAAATCAGCATGCCTCATTAGCAAGTAGATGAGTGCTCTAGGATGACTCTCTCTGCCATAGCTTTCCAAACTGTGTGTCGCGACAAACTCTGTGTCGCAACACATTAGTGTGTCACGACAAAACCCGGAAATGCTGATGGCACGTCGCACCCGCCCTATGGAATATCTTGCCCCCAGAGGTGAGGCGGGCGCCCTCGCTCCTGGACTTCCGGAGGTCTTTAAAGACCTGGTTCTGCCACCTTGCTTGGGACAAAGGAAGTAATAGTTCCTCCTGGGGGTGGTTGGCTTAGTGGTGTCCTCCTTTTAAGATCTAAAAATCCATCATTTGGATTTTTACTATTTATTATTGGATTGTATTTTAAGATTTATAGGTTTTTAGTTTTAATATTTTATTGTAAACTGCCCAGAATCTACTTTTGTAGAGATGGGCGGTGATAAATTTGACAAATAAATAAATAAAATATTTCCCTTATATTTAACAACCCTTTCTTTTTGTCACTTTAAAAATTACAGTTCAGTGGCAACTTTTAGAGACAATCTGAGGGCTGCACACAGCCTGGGGCCTCAGATGTACACTTTGGGTCACCCATGCACACAGTCTGATCTTACTGTGCTTTTGGACTGCAGCCACGTGATGTTCATAGCAGCCTTATGGAAGTGATTTGTCATTGTCACCTTCTGCAATTATTTTTTATTCCCCATTCTTGCCAGCAGCCTTTAAATTCCCACATGGTTCCCCATCCAAGTACTAATCAGGCACAACCTGCTTAGGTTCCAAGCCCAGACAAGATCAGCAGATTCTGCTCCTGCAGAGAGAGAAGTGGCTGGGAGTGGAGTAGTTAGAAACTTTATTTCTTTCTGACATTTCTATTGTCATTTGTTTAAAAGATGGTCACTTTTTAGAGTGAGCAGTAAAGAATCAAAGAGAGTGAAGAAATCAGAGCAATTGTAATTAGATTTGCCCAGCAGTTGCTCCCTTGCCAGTAACCAGTTGACCAAACTAGGACTGGTCACAAAGCAGCATCTAATTCATTACTCTCTAAAGCACTGTTTCCCCATGCTGGCTGGGGAATTCTGGGAGTTGGAGTCCCCATGTCTTAAAGTTGCTGAGGTTGAGAAACACTGCTCTAAAGGATTACTTGGAATTATCCAAAAGTCCATATGTCTCACTGTTGGGATTATCAGGAATCAACTCAGCATTGTCTCACAAGCATAAAGGAGGGGCTTTTCTAGTAAAACGTATCTCTACTGTGTTTGTGGGATGTTCCTGAGTCACCTGACTTCCGCTTCCTGCTTCTTCTTGGTCTTGGAGAGTCAGTCTCCATTTTTTCCTCTTCCAGCACAAACGTACAAGCAGGAGGGCCGCTAAAAATGCGGGTCTCATCCAAATATCTCGCTTGCACGCACCGGAGATTATTAAGTGGTTTTCTACAATGAATCTACTTGTAACCAGATCTACAGAATAAATGTAAGCTATCTTTATTTTTCTTCATCTAACTAATGTGTGAAGACTGGATTTATTTCTGAACGCAATTAAGCTTTATGTGCAAGTCTTCCTTGGGTACACACTTCTACTCTGCAAGATTGTTGTTTGCTGCTTGGAGTTCTTTTACTAACCTTTAACACTCCAACTCTAACGGATTACTTGGAATTATCCAAAAGTCCATATGTCTCACAATCTACCAGATGTCGTCTAAAATTTCAGAACAATACTCTGGCAGGCATCTCTTGCCTGAAAATCCACTTGGATGGATTTTCTTGGCTTATGAGCACCAAAAGAGGACCAGTGAAATCTCTTCTGAAAGAAAATTCCATGCTAGGAAATTTCTCTGGTTCAAGGCAGAAACAAACCACATTCACTTGATGAGCTACAGTAAGCCAGGTCATTTAAACAAGTAAGTACATCATGTGAACAAAATGTGACTAAAGCAGAGTACCTTAATCACACTTGGTATTCAAAGTTACTCACTCATTTAATAACTTGTTCTAAGCTCCACATGTCATTGTGACTTTGAAGGTAGGTTATTTTAAAGTTAGCCCTATCTTTTGGATACAAAGACATGAGCTGAAACCTACATTAATGAAGGTGCTTGAGCCATCTTGTCTTTGTTTTACTTTTTGTACAGACTAGTGTAGTCTTGTTTTAAATGTTACCAAGAGTAGACAAAGGTAAGGTAAGTCTCCTTCAAGTCCTGGGTGATTTTATAGACACACCAATGTAGTTGTCTTGGCAGTAACTGTCTTGGATTGCTGTTGCTTTCTTCCATGGGGTTTTTGGACTTCCCCTTCTCAACTACAGCCCTGATAGTTCCTGAAAGTTTCCCATCCAAGTACTGATTAGGTCTGGCCCTGTTTAGATTCAAGATCAGTTAAGGTCTCAATACCTCAGTATTTGACAGAAGAGAGGGATAAACATGTGATAAAATAAGACACGAATTCATGAACCGTGACTCATCTAATGGTCCAGTTTAAATGGAAAGTTAATTTAAATACCTACTTTTGGATTAAATCTTTTGGCACAAAATTTAGTTTTAAAAGACTTTAAAAATGGAGGGGATGTGAACACATACATAAATGCAACTATAAACATTATTTCATTCACCAAATATGTGAACTCCCATGCTCTTATAAATGAAAACAAAGGGAGGGGATATTTGCTTAATTGGGTGATCCCCACATTTCCTGAACATTTATTCAGTGGTCCGCTTCTGTAGAAAATTTGAAAAACTCTGATCTAGATTACAGTTCTTTGCAAGCCAATGTAGAGTTGGCCATACAACCACAACAACCCTCAAGTTAGGGGTAAATGCAGTTTACTATCAGCCCTGATAGGTAGACCAGACCAGAAAATAAACACTACAGGAAGATCAGAACTGCACTTTATTGAGGTTGGTTATAATAACAGAAAAGGGGCATGGTGGCTCAGCGGGTAAGATGCCAGGCTTGTCGATCGGAAGATCGCAAGTTCGGAGGTTCGAATCCCTAGCCCCGCGTGACGGAGTGAGCTCCCGCACTCACCCCAGCTCTTGCCAACCTAGCAATTCAAAAGCATGCAAATGCAAGTAGATGAATAGGTACCACTTCAGTGGGAAGGTAACAGTGTTCCGTGTGCATCATGCCGGCCACATGACCGTGGAAGCGTCTTCGGACAACGCTGGCTCTTCGGCTAACTAACAGAGATGAGCACCGGCCCCTAGAGTCGGATACGACTGCACAAATGTGCGGGGGGAACCCTTTCCTTTTTATAGTAACAGAATATTGTGAGTCTGATTGTGCTGAACCCCCCTCCCCACTACTCCAGTGAATCAGTGAGGTGTCTTCCTCAGCCATTTCTGAATCTCTTCTGAACCTCTTGTTTCTCTGGGCTTACAAAATGTTTCATCCTCCTTTTATTTATTTAATTTATTCCCCGCCCATCTCCCATACAAGGGACTCTGGGCGGGTTACAAAAATTAAGACTTAAAAATTTAAAATATTTAAAACCATACAAAGTAGAAAATGTATAAAAATAAATCCAAATATAAAATAAAATAAAATAGAATCCAAGATGGATTGGAGACCGTAGCATAGGTCTTATTGCTACGGGGCCAGCCAACCCCAGGAGGCACTACCACCTCCGTTGTCCCAGGCCAGGCGGCAGAGCCAGGTCTTAATGGCCTTCCGAAAGGCCAGGAGTGAAGGGGCCAGTCTCACCTCCGGGGGCAAGATGTTCCATAAGGCGGGGGCTGTCGCAGAGAAAGCACGCCTCCTGGACCCCGCTAGATGGAATTCTCTTGTTGAGGGGGTCCGAAGCATGCCTTCTCTGCACGCACGGGTGGGGCGGGCTGACGTTATCGGGACGAGACGGTCCCTCAGGTACCCTGGTCCTATGCCATATAGGGCTTTAAAGGTAATCACCAACACCTTGAATTGGACCCGGAAGCAAACTGGCAACCAATGCAGCTCGCGTAGCAGAGGTGTTACATGTGCCGATCTTATGGCACCCGTAACTGCTCGCGCCGCCGCATTCTGTACCAGCTGAAGCTTCCGGATACTCTTCAGGGGTAGCCCCATGTAGAGCGCATTACAGTAGTCTATGCGGGAGATGACAAGGGCATGAGTGACTGTTCGGAGGGCCTCCCGATCCAAGAAAGGGCGTAACTGGCGCACAACTCGAAGTTGTGCAAAGGCCCTCCTGGCCACGACTGCCACCTGCTCTTCGAGCAGGAGTTGCGAGTCCAGGAGGACCCCCAGATTCCGCACTGGATCTGAGTGAGGTAGTGCAACCCCACCCAGAACCAAAGATGACAACTTCCCGGATCTAGGGGGGCCGTCAATCCACAGCCACTCCGTCTTACCAGGGTTCAGTTGAAGCCTGTTCCCCATCCAGACCCCCACAGCCTCCAGACACTGAGATAGGGCATCGACCGCATCACCTACTTCACCCGGGATGGAGATGTATAACTGGGTATCATCAGCATATTGGTGATACCTCATCCCGTGGTGACGGATGATCTCGCCCAGCGGCTTCATGTAGATGTTGAATAGGAGAGGAGAGAGAACTGATCCCTGCGGCACCCCACAAGACAGGGGTCGCGGGTCAGCTCTCTCCTCCCCTATCAACACCGACTGGGAACGGCCCTGGAGGAAGGAGGCGAACCAGCGCAAAACCACGCTGCCCGCCCCCAACTCCCTGAGCCGCCCCAAGAGTATACCATGGTCGACGGTATCAAAAGCCGCTGAGAGATCTAAGAGAGCCAGGATGGACGCACTCCCTCCATCCCGCCCTTGCCAGAGATCATCCATAAGCGCGACCAATGCAGTCTCTGTCCCATATCCCGGCCTGAAACCTGACTGAAAAGGGTCCAGATAATCCGTTTCTTCCAGAATCCTCTGGAGTTGCAACGCCACCACCTTCTCAACCACCTTTCCCAAAAAGGGAAGGTGGGAGACTGGGCGAAAATTGCCCAGAATAGTAGGGTCCAAAGACGGTTTTTTGAGGAGGGGGTGCACCAGCGCCTCCTTAAAGGCAGCTGGGAACACCCCCTCACTCAAGGACGAATTTATAATCGCCAGGACCCAGCCACATGTCACCTCTCTAGCTGATTTCACCAGCCAGGAGGGACATGGGTCAAGTTGACATGTGGTGGCATTTACAATCCCAAGGATCCTGTCTACTTCATCAGGCCCAACAGGATCAAACCGCTCCCAGATAACATGGTAAGTACGAGCCTCTGGCATCTCCCCAGATCTTGTCTCACGCTTGGAGTCCAACTTGGAATGAATCTGAGCGATTTTGTCCTGCAGATGCTCAGAAAACTCTTCCGATCGGCCCTGTAGATGGGTCTCCCCTTGCTCCCGACCCAAGAACGATCTTGTAATCTTAAACAGGGCCGTCGGACGGCATTCTGCGGACGCAATAAGAGCGGAGAAATATTCACGTTTCGCCGCTCTTACCGCCACAAGGTAGGCCTTAACAGCGGCTCTAGATTGTGTTCGGTCAGATTCCGTCTTCGTCTTTCTCCAGCGGCGCTCTAGACGTCTCTTAACCCTCTTCAAAGCCCTCAACTCCTCCGTAAACCACGGAGAGTGACGGGCCGAACAGGGCCGGAGAGGTCGCATAGGCGCGATCTTGTCCAGGGCTCCGGCCGCTGCCTTGTTCCAGGCTGCAGCCAGGACCTCCACTGGACCGTGAATCAAATCCTCGGGAATAACCCCCAGCTCCTTCTGAAACCTCACTGGGTCCATCAGTCGCCGGGGGCGGACCAGTTGAATAGGTCCCGCCTCCCTGCAGAGTGGGGTAGCACAAGAGAGTCTCAGGGTCACCAGGGCGTGGTCTGACCATGACAATGGGGAAAGATGTAACTCTCCCCTCAGATCACATTGCCACTGCTCGGACAAGAAAACATCAGCGCTTCCGGGTTTTCCCGCGGCGACACACCAACGGTGGCGCGCAAAACCCGAAAAGCGGCAGCAGCGCTTCCAGGTTTTTGCGCGCTGCTGCAACGGTGGCACTTCCGGGTTTTCCCGTGGCGACACACCAACAGTCTGGTGTGTTGCCACACAACCTGGAAGCGGCAGCGGGGGCGTGCACGGCGGTGGCAGCAGTGGCGTGCCATCAGCGCTTCCGCGTTTTAGCGGAGGCTGCCACCGCTGCCGCCATGCACACCCCCACCCCCCCCGCGCGTCCCCGCCCCCAAATCACCAACAGTGGCACTTTAGAAAGCATTGTCCTAGGCCTTTTCAAACTTACTGTATTCTAATGCTATTTTAGCCCATCTGTAAATAAAAAAGCTGTTTTTTTCAATAAGCCTTTAATCTTATTTGGTGCTGATTTAATGCTGTGCTGAATCTTCATATATTTTGTACTTGTTTTTTCAAGTTGTTACTTTTAGCTTCCCAGACACTTTTTGTTACAGTATAGGGAAGCTTTAAATAATGCCAATGTGTAACATACTTCAAATTCTTATTTCTTAATATGCAGTCAGCTAATGTGAAATACTCAGCCTCACAAGTGACTAAAAAGATTTAAGAAAAAGAGAATGCTGTGAAATCTGTGGCATCCTCCTAGGAAGGATATTGCATACACTTCAAGCATTTATAAAATTCCTTTCTTGTCCAACTTGCTTCCTGCAAAGAATAATGACAGGTTGCAGCTCATCTGTCATCACCGGAATGGTATTCTAATGTCACACCCCAGAAGTCTAGAGCAATAGCTGTGATGCGCAAAACAGTACAGTATTATTTATTTGAAGAGTGAAACAAAAGCAACCTTAGCCTTGGTCATTCAATAGAATGCAAGATTGTTCAATAGAATGCAAAATCTCAGGATCTTCTCAGTCTCACACCATAGCTGGATGGTTCAGAAGGTAGAAAAATTGATTTTGCTCCCTGGCACCATGCCTACCATCTTCACTCACCTGCTTTAAGTGAGCAAATTCAATTTCACTAGTGACTACACTGAGAAATGTAACATGACAGAAGGAGCAGCTGCAGTTGTAGTTCTCACCAAATAGTTATTTGTCTTGTTCCCCATATTTTGTGCAAATGTGAAAATTTGAACTGAAACAATAATGTGAATCACAGACCACAGAAAGACATCCCTTGAGACAGTTCAACTGCTTCAGCCTAAGCCAGTTTTGTCAACTGTACTTTTGAAGAAAATATATTCCTGTTATAACGGATAGAATGTTAGTCAAGATATACTGGATAACGAGAGCGCTTCCGGGTGCTGAAGACGCCGGTGCGTTGAACCGAGCGCTTCTGGCTCGGCTCAGCTGTTTGCCTGTTTGCAGCGGTTTTTAAAGAAATAAAACTGCTGAAACCTCCCCTTTGAAGAGAAGGGGATCAGAAGATAAACCACAAGGGTCGCTGGGATCGCTCTTTCCCAATTCCCGTTTTTCCACCACGGGAAAAAAGGAAATTGAAGCGACGAAAGCGACTGGAAGGACCATCGTTATTGCTCTACAGGAAACAGCGAAATCTTTTCAGATGAGTAGCACCTAAATTCAGCACTTTTAGTCACTGTTTTATATTTGTGTTTATTTTAACTTTACATATTATCTGCTAAGATCCTTCTATGGACATGACCGATGCTGCTGGTGATTGTGTAACTTTTTTGCTAAAGACGACTTGAGAAACGGTGGGAGCTTAAAGAACAATGACTTTACTTGGAAGTGAAATGGAGTGACATTGACTATTAACAAATGGCTTATTTACTGAAGTGGGACTAATCTATTTTCCTCTCTGGATCTTGAATTCAAATGGGTTAATGTCTGCCTTTTATCTTATTTCTTTGCTTTTCTGCTTTTCATCTTGAAATGGTATTTTTTTTTCCTTCTTTTTTCTGTAATACGTTTGGAAATTATTTGGATTATAATGGGTATTTTTGGAATATTTTTGTTTTAAACAGTTTTGGGAATTTTCTTATTATTTGGGATTTTAGTGGACTTTCTTGTTGCTTTTTGTCTTGGAGAGTGAAGACATTTGGAGTTGGGGCTTTTTCCTATTCCCCCCCCCCTTCTCTTTTTTTCTTCTTCTCTCTCTCCTCTTTGGGACTTGTGATTATAAGCTTGCCTGAGAACTGGATTGTTATTACATTTTCAAGGATATTTTGACTACAGCTAAAGGACTTACCCGTTGTACTTTTAACTTTTATTTTTCTTTTATGTGAGAATTGTTGATTTTACCAAAGCACATTTTGCCCTTTTTTTTTTAATGCAATATCTATTAAGAAAAAGTAGTATTACTTTTATTTTTTAACTTTTTATTGTATTTGGATTTTTTTTTCTCCTCTCTTCCCTCCTTTTTTCTTTTGAATCCCTAATAATTTTTTATCCCTCCTTCCCCCCCCCTTTTTTTTATTGTTTATAGTGGTTCTCCTTTGTCTTTTGTTATTTTTCTTTTCTATTTACAGGAATATTATATACAACCTGGTTACTGCAGTTGCAAGAGTGAAGAGGGATAGATAAAAGGAAATGGAGTACATGGCTGCACCTTCAGAAGTACCAACATCAGATATGGGAAAAATATTGGATGCGATTACAGCACTGATTCCAAAAATAGATGATTTAACTACTGCCTTGGAGGAAAAGATGGATATTTTAACTGTTACCTGGATGGATGACTTAATTACTCCTTTTGATATAAAAATAGATAAAAAGATGGACAATATGTTAGATCAACAAGTAGAAGTGAAAATGGAAGTGATGAAGGAAGACTCAGAAAAAGAATTTAGAAATGAAATACAGACTGTCAAAGAAATTGCAAATATTCTTCCAGGGGATTTTAAAGAGACACAAGGCCAGGTTAAGAAATTGGAGATTAAATCAGATTCTATTACTATGGAATATAATTTAGATACTATTGTATTAGCAGAAATGAAAGAAGAAGAATGTATTTTGAGTTTGATAGGAGCTCTGGAAAAATTAGATGAGAATATGAGAAAATATATAGTTGATACTTTAGTTCAACACTTAGAGACAGAAGAAGAAGACATGGACTCTGAGATAGATAAAATTTTTAGAGTTGACTCACGTTACGTTAGAGATAAGAAACTGTCAAGATATTTTGTGAGAGAAGTTACAAAAGAGCAAAATCTGAAGAAATATTATAGCGAGAGATCAAAAATAGTAGGGTTGGGTATAACTTAAAAGAATTAAATCAGAACTTTTTCTTTTTGTTTGGAATTTGGGTTGTATAAATAGAAAAATCCTTTTCTTTTTATTTCTATATGCATAGTATAATACTATAGTTGGGTATAAATTAAAAGACTTAAATTAGAATTTTTTCTTTTTAGCCGGAATTTGGGATGCACAAATGGAAAAAAAAAAAATTTTTATCTATATATGTATAGTTTTGGGGAAATTAAAGTGTACCAACAATACAGGAATGGATGTTGAAACTATTAGAAATGGCAGAAAATGACAAATTGATTTGCCTACTAAAAGAAAATTTTAATTATTATTCTTTAATGAGTGGAAATCTTTGATGGACTATTTGCAAAAAGCAGGAGGAGTAAACCTAAATATGGAGTTTTTGTTGATTAGATTATAGATAAATAGTACATAATAGACAAGGAAAAATATATGAATGTTATATGAATAGCCAGCATGTTAAAACAAACTATTTTATTCTTATGACCATAGACGGATCAGAGGTTATCTAATTTCTGTATATGTCTTTTTCTTTATTCTTTTTTTCTTTTTCTTTACTGCACTTTTCTTTTTCTTTTCTTTTAATTTGTACTTCTTTTTCCGTTTCGACTTTATCTTTTAGCTTTGTATACTTAAAAACCTAATAAAACTTAATAATAATAAAAAAGATATACTGGATAACATGTACATTATTCTTCATCCAATATTGTCACTTTCAGAAGAAAAATCTGTCTCAGAAGAGTATGTTTTAAAACTGATATATTTCAGCCATTTTGAAACAAAATTATGGTGCTACAAATGTGTAGAAAAAAAATCAGACTTGCATGGGTCATTTTGATTTTATAAAGAATAACATATTTAGATGATGAAATGCTGTGATTTCATTATAGTATACACGCATCAATAATTGTCTTGTTTCAAACTAAAAAGTCTCCAGTATTTTAGCTTTGTTATATGAAACTTACTCCAGTACTTACAGCTCAATGTAGCTGGTAACTTAAGAAAGCTTATGCCATTGTGAATTGATTTGTCTCCAACATGCCTTCAGATTCCCTTAGAGTGTTTAAATGCAATTGAAACACTAGATGATATCATAATATTGTGCTGCATTTGCCCAGATAGTACCCAAGGTATTTGCTAATGATCTGTAAAAAGCTGGCTTGCAAATGATGCTCATTATCCATTTTTAGTTGCTGACTCTCATTGAAGTCTGCTGGAAATAGAATGTATTTCTACTTTTTCTGTCACTTAAACAATTTCTCTGGTTACCATCAGATGAGACAGACAAATGGATTAATGCTGTAAGAGGCTGAGGTCAGTTGGATAAATATATTATATATAATTAGATTTTTCTAATGATGACAATGATTCTAATTATTTTTCATAGATTTTTCAATATGATGACAAATGTATTAGAAAAATCGGTACATAAACTCTGTGTATCATTGCCTTTAAAATCTATTGTGAACATTTCTTACATCATGTTCTCTCATATATAGTAATTAGTTTTGCTTGATCTTTATATTAAATAAAAACAGAGCTGTCACAAAATGTGTGAAGTCTTAATATTTTAATGTTTTTCCTGAGACTGTATTTACTCCAGACACTATGAATCCTGTTGCAAATGGAACATTGACTTTCAGATATTGAAGGACATATTTTATTGTTTGATATTAATATAGATGGCAATTTAATCTTTATTATAGCTAAAACCCAACCATCTTAACTGTTAAACAAAATGAAACTCCTTACTGCTAATTAACACACCCCTATTAAAAAGGGTAAAATATACTCCACTATCACATACCATACATCTTGAGTAACTATTAACTCCTCTTTGATTTTACAAAGTATTACACAACGTTTTGTGACATTGTATGAACAAACAGGAAAGTTTGACCCTGAATCCTCCAGAAAAATTAGGCTACTATGACACCATTTATGGCTAGGATGCCCCAACCTTTTTTTTTAAGTACCAGATGTTTTATTTGGATTCCTAACCCGCATCATAACGCTAAATAATTTTTTTTAAAAAATCTGAAATGTTTTTATGATCATTAACTAGTTTGGGATCTTTTGTAGTGAGGAGAAATACTGATAATAAATTTACGTTTATGATTTGATGGTCAAAATCCTACCTCCCCCCGCCCATGTATATGTACACGCCCCTCAGCATTTTAATAGTATTATGTTAAAGAAATCACTTTGTGATTCTTGCAGTTATTTAACTTCCCACATTGCCATTTCTGAGAAGGCGCTATTACTCCAGTACAGGCATCCGCACCCTTGCAATTATCCCAAGAAACCTTCCGGGAGTCGCTGGAGCCGAGAAAACTAGGAACCGTCCCCGTCGCGCCTGCGAGGCTCCCCCTTCCAACTTTCAAAAGGTCGTACCAGGACGCGGGTAGAAGAAAGACCGCCGACGTGAGAACTTCGTCCACCGTAATGGCTCCAAAGGCTACAAACTACATTTCCCAGCATGCAAAGCTGCCTGGAAACTTTCCTTCCGTCTGTCGGGGGAAAAGTCGACGCAAGGAGCCGCCCTGTAAACAAAAGCGGTCATTAGCGAACGGAATTGAAAACTACAAAGGCCGGGTATCTACGCATGATTTCCCGCTTAAACGTCACTAGAGCGAAGGGCGCCATTGGCTATTTTGAAGCCACGCCCTAAGTATCACTGAGCCCGCCTCTGCCGCTTCCCGGCTATGTATAAAAGTCGCGTCAGCAGCCGCCCTGCGCCTTTAGTTCCTGGCGTCTGAGAGGAGAAACATGTATCGATTCCGTTCACGGGCATCCACGGGGATTTCTACCGCTGCTGCAGCTTTGCCGATCACCTGCCTTCCTCAATCTCATCCGCTGCCTCGGTCCGGGAAACCGGCCTCTCAAAGACGTTTCTATAGTAAAAAGCGCTCCTGGTCTTCCATCGGCTGATTGTCACTGCCGCCCGACGAGGGGAAGAAGGTAAAGCCAGAGACCGAGACCTCGGTGCCGGAGCGCCAGGAGGAGCCGCGCGGAGATACTACCGTTACAGGCCGCTGCCATGCCCAAATCGAAGCGGCGAGGAGGGGGTAACCCGCGCGGAACATCAGGTGAATGGATTAGCGCGTACACGTTGCCGCCGCCGCAAGCCATTCTAGGTAGTGTAGTTCTACGCTTCTTCGTTCTTAGTGACGGGCGGCTGGGTCTGAACTACGACTCCCAGTAGCTTGTGCGACAGCTGTGGTGGGGAGGGGGAAGCTGGCTTGGAGGCCTCGGCGGTGCGATTCTTCCGTAGATGGAGGCTGGTGTTCGGCTACAAATGTGGGCGAGGCCTTGAGATGGCCGGGCGACTCCTCGGACGCGGCCCTGCCCTGTCTATCCATGGCGTTTCTACATTAGACAGCGCGTCCTGGGAGGCTAGAAATGCTAAAACAAAGCGGTCCCTGAACTCCTGTCCGCTGTAATTCATTTAGGAATTCAAGATATTGTCGCAGAGTATTAGTTCAGTGGCGCTTTTGTTTTTATTTGTGAGACAGCTGTTTCTTTTAATTCACTTCTGCTTCGAATGATGGTCAATGGCACTTTCTCAGTATTGGTAGTCTTTTTTTTGGTAGTCAATTAACGGACGTTATCACCTTTCTGATGTAAAAGACTTAGATAAATAGCATTTTTAAAAGGAACAAGATTAATTTGGGTGCAAATTAAGTTCCTCGAAGCCTGAAAATAATTAAATGCAAGAGAGCTAGAGGAAAATTTCTACTTCTACAAATCTCAAAAGGAGGCAGGGCTTTCTAAAATTACTTTAAAATGAATTTATTATATGTATGCCAACTGTAAATTGTTTATGCTCATTTAGATTTTTATCCTAAATATCAACAGAAGTTATTAAAAATGAGCTGTGTTTTATATCCTTTGTGGGAAAATACTAAGATTCCAGTTAGTTTTTGGATGCACCTTACTGTACTGAAACTGCCCCCAGAAGATACTTTATTGGTTCTACTAGTAGATCATGTTGGTTATGACAGATTCTACTTAAATGGTTGAAGAAGCAACATATTTTCCCCTGTAGCTGAAGAAAACTGAAAATTAGAAATTTGAAAAACTGCAGTCTGATGTATAATATGTTCTCAAAATATATTAGTAACAAGATACTTTAACAAGCGGTGGCCACTACTGATACAACATAGTGAATACATGTGAGGATAATGTAGCTTTTACACTACCATTCTGGCCCAATTACATTAGCCATATATTTTTCAGTTTTTTTTAAAAGAAGGTTTTGTTTCTGTGGCCTGGATGTTGGCTTTTAAATTTATAGACAGAATAAGTTTAAAAGCCAAAATCCAGGCCACAGAAACAAAAACTTTAGTTTTTAGACAGAACCAATAATTGTTTTATCTTGCCAGGAATAATAGTTTTGCGTTGTCCCCCCTTTAAGGTTAAATTTGAATTACTCATGACAAATGCTCTGTGTCATATGTAGGACTACTAATATCTTACTAATGGTGCTTGTGGCATTCAGAGTAATAAGTAATTTAAATGAGTTGTGTTTGTATGCCTTCCATTTTTGGTAAAAAAAATTTTTTTTCCTAGTATGGCAAGAGCATCTCTTAGTGGGATATCTTCTTCCACACATTTTGGGAGAGGGCTTTGATTTTTCCTAATCCTACTTCCTGTGGGAGAGGATAGTTCCCTTGCTGAGTGCTGTCTGTCTTGTTCTGGGGACAGGCGTGTGTGAGTTCCACCTGCTATTCAAATTCCAGTAGCTAGTTATTTTTCATTATTTATCTGGGTAGGTACTTCCTTAGCCTTAAAGCTCTACATCTTCCTGTAGTTAGTTTTACATTTACTGTACTTAAAACTCCCTTAGTGGATACGTGGCAGTGCTGCTTTCAGAGGTCATAGTGAATGAAGGTGGGGTGAGATCTGGAAACACCCAGAGTATAAATCAATAGACATACTGCAGCACATATATTGGGCTTTTGTATTGTGGACTAACTCATCCCCGTTGAGTATAGAAAACTTAGGGCATAAATAAGCAAAGGCTGCTTTTGCTGCAAAAGCTAGCTTAGACATCATATACAGTAGCTACAGGCATGATAGCCAGCATGGACACTAGGAGACAGCTCTGCCTGACGAATTGGTTTATAGACTTGAAGTCAACATTAGTGTCAATTCAAGAGTGGAAAACTCTTAAGAGAAGCCCTAATAGAGAGTAGAGAAGCCCTAATAGAGAGTAAAGACAAAATCTACTATATTTAAACAAGCAACTTTAATCTTTGGGAGACCAGTGGGGGATTTCTTGGCAGCATCTGCCAGCTGCAACATGAAACGCTTCATCTCACATTTCCCAACCCAGAGAGCAGGGGCCACAAACACTTTAAAAATGGCCACTGTTCTGAGGGTTTACTCTGTGTAGTTTCTCTGTTCCTACTAATTCACAGACCTCTATGATTGGTGTGAAACCAGGGAGTAGTAATAATACAGAACTGGCCCAGAAGTCTCTGGTATTCTGAATTAGTCTCTCAGCAGTCTGTTAATGGAACCTCTTGGCATTACCAGATCTACTGAGTGAATGATGCTTCAATCACCTGTGTCCTATTGATTTCAGCTGTATAGATTGGTTGACCAATATTCACAATAAAGGATTCCTAATGGAATCAGCCTAGTTAAACCACTGTTAGATAATTCATAATAGGTTTTCATGTCCCATTAGAGTCCTTATGTTATCTGTAGAAAACTAACATGGAAAGTGGCATTTCTAATAGCTACAATGTAGCTCAACAGATTCCAGAAAGAGTCCTGTACCAGAAAAGAGTTCTGTATCATCCATCCAGACAGACAGACAGACAGAATAAAAGCAGGTTCCACTGTACATTTCCACCATGGCTAGGAAGTGATCTTCCCTTCCTTCAATCCCAAACCCAACTTGAAATAGAATGGCACAAATTGGATGTCTTTTGATCTGTCTTGAGTAGAACAGAATTCACAGCATCAGGCAGTCTCCCCTTTCTTATAAGATAAGCTGGGCCACAAACTTTTACCAGTCGTGATACCCTGATTGTCAGAACCCTGGCATGGCCCCAGGGTCCCGCCATTTACGAGCGCGGCAAACACCCGTCATGCCCCTCTGCCGACGAACGCGTCAACGGTTGAGAACGACACCAGACCGGCGGACCGGAGTGAAGCCTGCAACGGGGAGGGGTTTGGGTGCTCAGGCGGGAGGCAGCGGCAACCAGTGCTTCCCAGCAACAACTGGGCAGCGGAGACCGGGGCGGCAAAGCAGCGACCAGCGCTCCCCAGCAGCGAGCAGGCAGTGGTGCCACCAACAAAGTGGGTGAAAGCAATGGAGCAGACCAGGCCAAACCACAGCGACGAGGAAACACCTACGCACCCAACCGAAGTGACAGAAGCAGCAACAATGCTGGTGGCGGAAGTACAGCGCAGGCCAAAGAAAGATGGGGTGGGGCAGGGAAACAAAGCCCCTCACACCCCCATCACGCAGGCAAGCCGCCCCGCGGCTGAGTGGTCAATCGGGGTGGGAAGAGGTATGGCCCCAGTACGAGGGAAACCAGCGGCGAAATCTCACATCTCCCAGACCCAGAGTGTCGTGGCACTCAAAAGGGTGGCCAGAATGGAGATGGGGCTAGAGAACATGGATGCCAAGCTAACGGCAATCCAGGCAGCCCTAGAAACATTATTGAAAAAACCCCAACACCAGGAGGAATACAGACACGTTGACCGACAGTCAACCCGCAGAACATTCCGATTCCGAAAACCCAAAAGACAGCGAGGAGGAAGAGGACTCCGGGGAGGACTCAGATGAACCACCAACGCAGCCAACCTGCATGAGTGACAGCACTCACTACCAAATGCACAAACCGGCCATCATTACTAAACTGAAAACAAAATTTGATGGGGACCCGGAAAAGTTGGCATGTTTCCTGAACCACGTCAGGGGGTTCATGGAGGAGTCAGAAGAGCTATTCCTTAATGAGGCCAAGGTTCGATATGTGTCAAATTTCCTGATAGGTGAATCAGCAAAATGGTTGGTGCTACACGATACCAGGGCAAAAGAACTAAATAATTTTAGCATGTTTATGAAAGCCCTGCAGAGGAGATTTGAGGATACTTTGTCAGGCATGTCAGCTAAGGCTGAGATACAGAGACATAGACAAGGACACCGAACTATAGCGGAGTACTCGCTAGAGTTTAAGAAACTTGTCAGTCGCCTCCCGAACTGGCCTGAATCATTTAAGGTCGAGTATTTTCAAACGGGGCTGCGACCGGACCTACTGGACATGGCAGCAGGGAGAGGGGACCCAGAAACGCTCGACGAATGGGTCCAGTTGGCAGAGAACGTCGAAAGCACTAAAATGCGAATACGCTCGTACCGTCGTCTACAATATGCCGGGAGACCAGTACAAACCACTCGATACCAACAAAACAGGAACTGCGAGAGGAAGCAATGGCTGGAGGAAAAAGAGCATCGGGCGAAAAACAAGCTCTGCTTCAAATGCGGGAGAGAGGGGCACAGGATTAATGAATGCAAACAGCCACCGGGGGGAGCAGAACCAAAGATAACCAACACAAGGCCCCACCCTTCAAGCAGACCACGGCGAAAGCTGCAACGGACCGACGCCAATACCTAGAACCAGAAGTTCGTGCCGGCGGGAAATGACGGCGGCCTGCCCTGAAATGCACCGCGGGACAGGCCTTCAGTAAGGGGCGCTGCGATACCATGACAACGGAAGACTGCCCCACGATGCAGGTTAAAGTAGTACTTGCAACCTTAGACGGGAGGGAGCAGTTCATGGGGGCAGCAATGCTGGACTCGGGGTGTACCAGATGCTTGATGCACCCATCAATAGCAAAAGAGATGGGACTTAAGCTATTCAAGTTAAAATCGCCCATTACATTTTGCCTTCTGGATGGGACAGAAATGAAAGGGGGGCCGGTGGACTACACGGAGGCCGTCAAGATGTCGATGGGAACACACAGACCTTGCGATTCATTGTAGCCCCCATCTCAACACAACCTATCATATTAGGACTAAAATGGATGAGGGAAAGGAACCCCCAGATCGATTGGGTGTCGGGGGAAGTCGAGTTTATAGATGGGAAGTACCAAAACGAGGCAGACAGAGCAGAGAGAAACGGTACAGAGCTAGGAGCAGCAGGGACAGTGAAGGACGGGGACACTGAAGGGAAAAAGGAGAAAACATTCCCCAGTACATATAAGCCCGTCAGAGAAGTGTTCAACGAACAAGAGTGTGACCACCTACCGCCCCACAGAAAAACAGACTGCGCCATCGAGATGATCCCTGGTGCAACATTCCCCAAGCCCAGAATGTAAGCAATGACCCAGAGGGAGCTGCAAGAACTGCGTAAGTTTATTGACAAAAACCTGGCTCGGGGTTTCATCGAACCAGCAAACTCCCCCCTGGCAGTGCCCGTGCTCTTCCGCAAGAAGAAAGATGGCTCGCTACGGCTATGCACCGATTACAGGGGGTTGAATGCCATCTCAGTGACAAACCAATACCCCCTTCCCTTACTGAAGGACATGTTAGCACAGCTAGCTAAAGGGAAAATCTTCACTAAGCTGGATCTAAGGGAGGCATATTACAGGGTCAGAATAAGGGAGGGGGATGAGTGGAAAACGGCCTTCAATTGCCCGCTCGGGAAAAGGAAGCATTTGCAGTCCGTTACGCACTGGCAACATGGCAACACCTGCTGGAGGGGTCGTCGGTACCATTCGAGGTCTGGACAGGCCACAAAAACCTGGAGGCACTAACATCCCCCAGGAAATTGAACCCGAAACAACTTCGGTGGGCCGAATTCTTCAGCCGGTTCAAGCTCACCCTCAAATACTTCCCGGGGGGGGGGAACTACCTGGAGGACGCGCTGTCCAGATTGCCACAACACGAAGCAAGATGGAAGTCGTGACGGAAACGCTGTTCCCCGCCGAACTTGCGTACAGGACAGTCACCAAGGAGCCACAAAACACGCAAGGGGGGAACTTGGCGGTGACAAGGAACCCAAAACGGGAAATAAAAGCACAAAAACCCCTTGAAAATGACATACGAGCAGCTGTACCAGACGACGCATGGTGGGGGGAGAACAAAGAGATACTACAAGAATACAATGGGGGGTGGTGGAAGGACGATAAACTGTATGTGCCGGCTAGCATACGAGTAAGAATACTAGAGAAATGCCATGATCACAAAGCAGCAGGGCACTTTGGATTTGTAAAGACTATGCATCTCACAAGACGCAAATTCTGGTGGCCCTCGTTGCGAAAAGACGTTAAAGACTACGTGAAAACATGCCCGACATGCGCAACCGCAAAACGGTCAATAGGAAAACCCAAGGGGTTGCTTCAAACAGTGGCAGACCCCACTCGACCATGGGAGCAAATAGCCATGGATTTCGTAGTCGACCTGCCTGTGAGTAATAAGAAAACAGCGGTGTGGGTACTCACAGATCTATTTTCCAAGCAAGCGCATTTCATATTGTATAACGGAATACCGACGGCGCCCAAACTCGCAAAGCTCTTCGTGCAACACATCTACAGAGCCCATGGAACGCCAACTAGAATTATCAGCGACCGTGGGAGCACATTCACCTCCAAATTCTGGAAGGCGTTCCTGAAACTAATCGGGTCGGAACAGGGACTAAGCAGCGCGTTCCACCCATGCACTGACGGAGCGTCAGAACGCTTAGTATCGATTTTGGAACAATATCTACGCTGTTACATCAGCTATCAACAAGACGACTGGGCAGAATTATTACCATTTGCAGAGGTGGCATACAACAACACAGTCCACCATAGCACGGGATTCTCACCATTCAAAATCGCCACAGGACGGGATTTCGCAACAATCCCGGAGGTAGACAGAATCCAGGGAAACAGCACGCTGGCACCATTACAAGCTGATGAATGGATAAACAAAATAACCAGCAACTGGCCAGTTATGCTGAAAACTCTGCAGGAAGCGAAAGAGTCATACAAAAAATATGCAGACAGGAAACGGGCAGCTGAGTGGGAATTGAAAGAAGGGGATAAAATATACCTTTCAACAAAAAACTTACGATCAACACAACCTGCCCGCAAACTAGCCCCAAGGTACATTGGGCCATTTCCCATAACAAGGGTCATTAACCCAGTGACAGCACGACTGCAGCTGCCTAAGTCGCTGCGGAAAGTACATCCAGTGTTTCACGTGAGCCTGCTAAAACAGTACCACCCATCGGAACGATGGCATCCAGGAGCTCCAGAACTGACACCAACATTAGTCAATGGGGAGCCGCATTTTGAAATCGAGCACATCTGCGACTCGCGACATCACAGAGGGCGGCTGCAATACTTAGTCAAATGACAGCACCTTCCAGAGGGTTTCAAGGAATGGGTGGCGGCAGAACATATGCAGGCACCAGCCCTAATCAGGAAATTGCATCGCAAGTTCCCCGACAAACCCCGTTGACCCCTATGCTAACTGTGTTTTATATATTTTAAACACCAAGACCACGGACAGGATGAGGACCAACGAGTGCGGGACGCGGAAAAGGGGGGGGGAGACCTTGGGACGGCAGCATGTCAGAACCCTGGCATGGCCCCAGGGTCCCGCCATTTACGAGCGTGGCAGACACCCGTCACGCCCCTCTGCCGACGAACGCGTCAACGGTCGAGAACAACGACACCAGACTGGTGGACTGGAGTGAAGCTTGCAACGGGGAGGGGTTTGGGTGCTCGGGCGGGAGAGTATAAAAAGCTAACCCAGGACTCTGGCCGCCATTCTTGCCTTTAACTTGTGCTTACCTTAGTGTATATAATAAATCATTTACTACTTAATAAGAGAGCTGAAGTTTTTCTTTTAAGAGAAATGGTGCACACTGCACGAGGGGCACCTCACACTGATGGATTAAGGCATGCATTAGACTAGCCTACAAAGGACAGAATAATTCTGTCCTACAGCGAATTGTTTTTCATTTCTTTGTCTTCCCCTCAACGTAATTCATATGCCTCACCTGAGAATGCCCTGACTCCATTTTAGGTGCAAGGTACTTGCCTTGAAAGACGGAAACGGAGCATTCAGTCATTATAAAAAAATACAGTATCTGCAGTCAGTGTACATAGTTTACCACTTCTTTAACTTTTCTCAAGTGTTTCATATTTGAGTTCTTTTTCTGGATCAGCATTCTGGAACTAAAGAAAGGAGCTATCGCCTCCCAGAGAATGTAGGATTAGAAAAAATTTAAAACCCTACCTTCAAAAATAGTAGGAAGGAAATATCCTTGTATTTGCTATGTAGAAAATAGATCTTCACTATAAATCCAGTGTAAGGTAGTCCTTGGTTAACAACATCAATTGGGACCAGAATTGCTGTCACTAAGTGATGTAGTCATAAAGCACGACATCATGTGACCGTGCTGCTTGGCAACAGCAATTCCAGCAGTGCCGGTTGCCATCACTAAGCAAATCACCACCGATCGTTAAACGAGGATGTCACTTGGTCACCATTTGCAACCTCCTGTCTGCTTCCTCACTGACTTTGTCAGAAGCTGGCAAAAAAGGTTGCAAATGGCGACCACATGACCGTTGGACACTGCTGTGATCATGAGCCGTGTGCCCAGATTGCAGTTACATGACTCTGGGGACATTGCAATGGCTGGAACTCCAAGGACTGGTCATAAGTACCACTTGTTCAGCGCTGTCACAAGTTGAACAGTCACTGAACGAGTGGTCATTAAGAGAGGACCACCTGTACTATTTTAACCTTTCAGGTTTATTCGTTAGCCATATTTGTTTTGGCTGGCATATTTTAAATAGTTACAGGCAGAAGTAGTTTTTGGCCTGGAGCAAAATATACATTGAGTTGTTAGCCTGAAGTAATATACATTGAGCTTCTTTTTACATGGAAGTACTTTGTTAATGTTTGGATGCCTAAAGTCTGAACAAAAATATATGAGTATAGTTGTAGAGGCATACTGCTGGCAAAGAACTGTGGTAACTAGTTCAAAATGCAAGCAGTACCTGGTTTCCAACAAGGTTCCCGGCATTAATTTTACTCTCAGTAGAGGCTCCTAATTTAGAAATTAAAAGTTGTGACAACATCTTAGTCAAGCAGGCTGTTGAAAATAAATTTTATGTTATTAATGTGAATTATGTATTATTTTTGTAGGTGCCCAGCACAGAAACGTGCAACCTTTTAGTGATGAAGATGCATCAGTTGAAACTATGAGCCACTGCAGTGGTTTCAGTGATCCTGCCAGCTTTACTGAAGATGGTATGTCAGCATTTGGGCCTATATGAAAAAATGCTTCTGATACTGAATACAGCCTACCTTTAGAAATAGTTTGGGTGGGAATATAATACAGTATTATAAGTCAGATCATAAGCAAAGGAATCTAGGAATGATTTACAGAGTATAGGGTCTGTTTGCAGACCCCCCTTGTTGTGTATTTGCAGCCTTTTAAGAGAATTCTAGCGGGTTCTTTTACATTCCATTCATCCCAGGCCCATCAAATGTGGATTTGAGGATGGGAGTGTACCTCTCTCCTCACTTCATTGTTGCAAGATTGAAAAGCTTTTTGCAGTTTTGCTACTGGCAATATGAAAATATGGGCAGAGGCACATTGTAGAGCAAAAATAGACACTTAAGAAACAGTGGGTGAAAACTGATGGTATTGCAGAAAGGAATGCTGTTAGATGCAGAGAATGAAGAGATAAATAATGGATAGGTTAGCAGAGAGACTTGCAGAAAGTCCTTAATAATAAAGCTTTTTCAAAATTATTTTAACAATCAGATTGAAAAATTTTATTGAAAGAGGGTTTTCAAACTTTGTTTGTTCAAGGCTGAATTCAGATCTGTATCTTTTAGATAAAATTATTTTTACAGGTGGTTAGAATGACATCAGTAATGAAGTCAGCCTTTGCAAAAACGATGCATGTCTCATGTAATGATTAATCTGTCATTAATGAAACAGGGCAAGATCTGTGGTGAATGGCTGTCCAGACAGAATTGGAGAAATGACAGAGATAAAGTACACTCAGTTGAACTCAGTGATCAATTTGGTACTATAGTTATGCAGATGTTTAGATGTTAACACGTTATAGTCCATTTTCTAATGGTTTTTTGTCATGTAATTTATAGGACCTGAAGTTGATGAGGAAGCAACCCA
Organism: Charina bottae; assembly: GCA_023362775.1. Taxonomy (NCBI): domain Eukaryota; kingdom Metazoa; phylum Chordata; class Lepidosauria; order Squamata; family Charinaidae; genus Charina; species Charina bottae. Next base: position 60,294,755 of record JALMGJ010000006.1, read on the forward strand.
AGAAGACTTGGAGTACAAACTGAAGGGATTTATTGACTTGACTTTGGACAAGAGGTAGGGGAGCCCTGAGAAGTAGGCTTGAGTAACTTTTTAGTTTCTGGGTTTGAGGTCATGGTAGTTTTATTATGACGTGTCCCCAAGGACCCTACTGCTCAAATCATGCATGTGTCATTGCAGCTATTGATAAATAACTTCTATGCTACCATTTTTGCCAGCAATTTTAACTATTAATATTGTTGTAAGTGTGCTTAGTTTAAATTTATATTTCACAGTTATTTTCCAGAAGATTAAGTGCTTTCCCCCTTGTTGTTTTTGTTGTTATTTCTCTCTGAAGTTTTGGGATAGGAATCTGGAATTTTCCCTTGGACTTACAAGAAAGAAAAAGTGCTGTGGGGGCAAGACACATAAGGCTTTAAAAAAAGTTTGTCTTTTGGGGATGCCTTTGATACTTTTTAGTCATCATAGAACAGAGATTAAGTACTTGAGGCAGTTACCACAACTGGGACTAACTTGGGAGTTTTGATGAGAATCTTTCAAATCTTAATATTGCAAACTTCAGTTTTAACTTAGTATATATGTCATTTGTGGTAATGTGCTTTTTATAAATGTGCAGGAAAGGAATCTAAAACAGGATCATGTAAATGTTATAACTGATATTTTACCATGAATTCCTGCATTTTATCTCAAAAGTACAAAGACGAGACAGTCCGCTCTTGATGGTCTTAAAAGTGCTTTGACATCAAAAATGCTATACGAGTTCATCTTGGAAAGGAGAATAACGCTCACAGACAGTATTGAACGTTGTATCAAAAAAGGTAACACCATTCCATGTCTTTCTGAGAAGTAATAATATTCTGTTATCCAGGTCACTTGTTTTCAGATATATTCTATCATGATTTCTTACTGATTTTCTTTGTAGGCAAGGGTGATGAACAGCGTGCAGCTGCAGGACTGGCTTGTCTGCTCTGTGTACAGCTGGGGTCAGGAATTGAAAGTGAGGAAGTCTTTAAAACCCTTGCACCTCTCCTGAAGAAAATACTCTGTGATGTCTCAGCAAGTATACAAGCTAGGCAAGCTGTAAGTATATAGAAGCTTGTTGTTATTGCTTGTCGATATTTCAGTAGGATTCTAAGGAGTCAACATGCTTGTTACCTAAAATATTCCAAAGAACAAGGGCCTGTCATCTTTGTTGCAGGTCTGTTGACTATAATTCAGGGTGGAAAAAATTCAAGAGACTTCCTGTCAGACAGGCAAATGGATTATCCATGGGAAGATTAGAATGAATTCAGCAAACAAACAGCCCTTGAAAGTGGAAAGTAGTAATGATCTGTAATATACTTCCTTGAACTTTGAAATCTGATCAAAATAATAGCCAAGGTGTTGGGCCTGACCTAGTAGATTCTTAGTCTGTTGCACTTAGTATTGCTGGTTTCCTGTTAAAACACTTGTTTATGCTGTAGTTTAGCATTGTTTGATTGGAAGTAAGTATGCAGATAGTGTTCCTGTTATAGAGTAAGTATGGTGGCTTGTCTGAAGGATTGCTTCAGGTTTTTTAGATTACATATGCCAATTTTAAGCCAAATAAAACTAGATCAGCTATGGTAGACTCATGGATGTTGATCACTGTTACAAAAGTACTAGAAAAGCCAACATGATTTTTAATTTCTCTTTTCCAGTCTGCCACCTGCTTAGGAGTCTGTTGCTTTATTGCTACTGATGATATCACAGTAAGAAAATTTTTATGTTAAGTATTACTATTTAATGCTCAGTTAAATGTTCTGCTTAACAGCTTTTTATTAATTTTTGAATTAGGAATTATATTTGACTATGGAATGCTTGGAAAATATCTTCACAAAATCCTATCAGAAAGAGAGAAATCCAAATGGTATTTCCAGCACTCAGAACACAGGTCTTTATATAAGTGCTCTCTTGGCATGGACCCTTCTGTTGACCATCTGCCCAATGAATGAAGTGAAGAAAAAACTCGAAATGTATGTATGGTGTTCCCAGGCAATCATCTTTGGAGTGATACATATGCTGAATAATCCTAATTATGGGTTAAGGGTAGGAGCAGCCTTATCTAAAGCCCTGTTTTGGTTTTTATTTATTAATTAATTGATTATTTATTTATTTATTTATTTATTTCTATCTATTCCGCCTTTATTATTTTTATAAATAACTCAAGGCGGAAAACATACCTAATACTCCTCCTCCTATTTTCCCCAACTGTTATGTCAAGTGGGGAAGTTTTGGGGAAATGGGAAAGTTTAGTATTACACAGATTATGATATATGAATGGAATGCCCCCTTTTGGTCTCCACCAGTGCAGGGATTCTGGTATGCTAGAGAAAGAGAGACTGCAGAAATTCTAGTTTGGAAGGTCTAACCTTTCTCTTTACTCCTGGAAGCAAATCAAAATATCTAAGGGCCCGTGGAATGTAATCCTATGGACCATAGATAGCACTGTATCTTAGATCTGCTTTATCATGTTCAATATATTTATTATAGGTACTCTTGATTTTCCTAGGCAGTTGCATAAACTTCCTATCCTGCTATCCTGTGACGATGTAAACATGAGGATTGCTGCTGGGGAAACATTGGCTCTTTTATTTGAACTTGCAAGAGAATCTGATGAGGTATATTCAAAGAAACAGAAGTCAGAAAGATGGGAGAGATAGTAATTATTTAGAATGGTGCTTTTATAATATTACTGTAGCACTTGATTAGTTCAGATGGGGAAATAATAGGGGTGGTGAACCTACGACTTACCAGGTGGTGTTGAATTATAACAGTAATACCGATAGGGATTCTGAGAAATCTTCAGCACCATTTGTAGAGCTACAGGTTTCTCCATCTCTGTATATGTTCACTCTAAATGAAAGCATGTTAAATCCCACCCATGTAGATCATCCAGCTCAAATTCAGCATATGAATTTATTATTTAGTATTCATTTAGTAGCAATCAGTGATACACAGAATGATTAGAACCCTACTACAATGACTTGAATTATAACAATAATACTGTCCTCCTTAGTTACAAGCTTAGTTACAATCTCTTAAATATGTTAAATGCATGTATGTGTTCCTGTTTAGTGCTAACAGGAAATCGAGTTGTAAAGTTTTATGCAATTAAACCTGCAGTTTCAGGCTGAGCTATGGCAATTTAATTTTGAAAGGAAGAATAATGAACATGCAAACCTTTAGTCCTTTGCGGTAATAGTTAATGGAAAATGATCTCAACATTTTCTTACACATGGTTGTTACTGTTCTTGCTTAAATGAAAGGTCTTCCTTTGCATACTTATAGCTTAAATAATAGTCAATGTACAGCTGAAAATTTCCCCTATTAATCATAGCCACAGTGATAGGGGAAATTTATAACATGTGATAAATGACGTGATAAATGACAAGTGAAGGTGAATGAGATGAGATACAACAGAAGGGAGTAAATACTTGGCAATGAATCATTGATATCCATGGTGCAGGAAGCAAAGGGTGTGGAACAAACAGCTGTTTCAGAAGCAATAAATTTAATATCTGTTTAACCAGAGGTCTTGAATCAGCTTTCTAATACAAATGCCATTTATTTGAAAGCATTTCTATTACAGAATGTAAACCACGGTTAGCTTATGCTAATATATATTATCACTGTAGACTGCCTCTCCTAAACTTCAGGTTTTGGAAATGGTAAACTTTCAGAAATCACATTTTACTTGGAAAGAGAGCTCAAAGGAGACTATGTGCATTGCTAGTAGTCCTTTCAATGTTGTGATACGGTGATCTTACTATTAAATAGTGATAACCTGTTGTGTTGTAGCTTAATTATTTTAAACAATAAAGCATATAATTATTACAATGTGCAAGTTCAGTGCTGGGTCTTTGAAACTTGAGAACACTTCTATTAAGATACAACAAACAACTTTACTTTTACATTTTTTTATCTAGGATTTTTTTTATGAGGATATGGAGCTTCTAACACAGAAATTGAAGGCTCTAGCTACGGATGGAAATAAGCATCGTGCTAAAGTAGACAAAAGGAAACAGCGATCTGTCTTCAGGGATGTCTTACGAGCTATAGAGGTAAACCAGAGCAAAGAATAAATTTCACTCACTTGAAAATAAATAATTTTAAGAGCTGATTTCTTTATACAGTTGCATGCAAAGATTTTAGACTCCCTGCTCAAATTCTGTTTCAATGAATCTCTAAACAAACAGAAGCAGAGAGAATCCCTACATGATACAAAGTTAAACACAACATATTTCTGTAAATCTGAATGCATACTTGTACTTGTTCACATATTGAATATAAGAAAACAGTAAATATGGCCGGTACATAAGTTTGGATTTATTTCCCTTAGTACTCTGTAATACCTCCTTTGTTTTCCAGACATTTCCTATAGCCAGCTAAGAGTATTTTTATTCTTGTGTTTGGAATGTTTTGCTACTCTTCCTTACAAAACTTTTCTAGCTCAGAAATATTCTTAGTGCTCCTTTCATGCATTACATATTTGAGATCTCATAGATTTGCAATAGTATTCAAGTCTGGATATTGTGAAGGCCATTCCCAAATATTTACCTTTCTTTCCTGTACGTACAATTCATTTGGAGGTGTGAAATACCCATCCTCTTTTCAGCTTCATTTTCTGTACTGACTGAGACATTAGTTTCTAGGGTATGTTGATACTTAGTTGAATTTATGGGCACTGTTTTGTAGATATGATAAGTTTTAGGGCAGGTTTAGCAGTGAGTTTTCTTGGACTTAACTTGACATCAATGGTTCTGTGAAACTTACATTTCTTAACAGTTGTAATTGCTAGCAAGAAGCATTTAGAGTTTTTTTAATGGTTTTACTCTGCTCAGTAAGAATGAAGATTCTGTTCTTTTAGAATTAATTGGAACATACAGTTTGATAAGGGGTGCCTAAATTTTTGTGTGCCATTGTATGATACTTTACAGTGCCAAGATATGCATTTGGTAAATATGTCCTATTCACATTCCATATTACTAGTAGCAGCCGTCTGTATTTGTTTAATGCTGAGCAGTTGCATTATGTAGGAAACAAAAACTTGTACTATGGCATGTCTTTTGCAAGAGACTATACTTTCCTAAACAGCAGACTGTTTTCATTAGAAACAACTGAATTGACTTTTCAAGTCTTGAATTCTTGTTTTAAGCACTGAATTTCAGAATAGTATTAACCTTTTTGGAGTAGGTTTCAGCTTAACTTTTTAAAATGTGACAGTTGTCATAAAATCCACTTTAATGAGTATAACTTACTCCATGTAAAGTTTCAACAATTGTTCTTTTATTCTTTTATGGTTAGGATGAACAAGAAGAGTGCAAGATTTTCAGCAGTATTTAGGAAGTTTTGTGCATCTCTGTACTTGGCAAAGTCTGCTGGGGATAATACCTGTTGCAGCCCAAAATATTAGAAGGGCATTCAGGGAAGGATGGCATAGAATTTAAAAACAGTGAATTTGATAATGGTGTTTATTCTTTAACAGGAGCATGACTTTCCCACAGAGACAGTCAAGTTTGGACCAGAGCGCATGTACATTGACTGCTGGGTTAAAAAACAAACATACGATACTTTCAAAGAAATTTTAGGATCAGGAATGCAGTATCATTTACAGGTATACGTTGAAATGAAAATATTTTTGTTTCCTCTTGAGTCGACTCTGTAACTAGCACAATGCAAAATCCCCAAACCACTTTTAAAATTAATTCTAGACTATATATGTCTGCATAGTAAGGGAAGAAAAAATCACTTTGATTCCATTTTTGTAGGAAATGGATATACTAAATTTTTAGCAATAGAAAAGGAAGCTTTATGATTACTTTGGGAACTCTGCATATTAAATGGCAGTCATTTAAGAATTTGATCAAACATTTGCACAATTGTAATGACTACATGTTTTATGCAGTCCAATGAGCTCCTCCGAAATATCTTTGAACTTGGTCCACCGCTGATGCTTGATGAGGCAGCTCTTAAGACCATGAAGATAACCCGTTTTGAAAGGGTAAGTGACCCACACTCTGTTTGGGTTGAATTATCTGGTTTATCTGTTAGATGCTATTTGTGTTATCTGTACAAGTTGCTCAGAATTTATCAGTGCCAAGTTCTTCAGCATAACAACTGCTATATTTATGTTGTGGGAAGAGGGAGAGGAAGCAATGGCATGGAAGGTAGGAATGACAAGGGTTTGTGTGACCTGTTAAATTGCAGATTTGCACTTCTGCTTGTACTGATCACTTCTACAACACCTCCTCCCTGCCCCCACACACATACACACTTGCTTTTGGCTAAAAAGTTTGGTTCCTGTCAAAGGAGTGCTAAGATAAACCTCAGAAAGATCCAGTATAGTACTGTGTTCCTTTTGTAAGATATTCCATTGCCTGTGTTATGACTGAAGTAGTACTCTCTTGTATCCCTTAATTTACTGACGTTTGAGAAAATGTGAAGGGTGTCAGAATATGAGCTTAAAGACTAGATCAAAGCTGCCATCATTAACAGCCAGATTTTAACTTCTGTAATATGAAGAAAGAAGTGTGTTGTATTAATGTTTCAGTACAGTTTGTTTATTTTAAAAAATTAATATGGCTGCCCATGTCATGGACTCTTTGGTCACAGCTTAAATGGTACAGTGGGTAACATTTGGTAGAATCTGAGGTGTCAAAGGAAAGGTTGAGTTACATTTCCAGTGTATATTTTGGATGTTTCAAAGTTTGGTATTGCTGTCACATAGTTCATCTTAAATGCAGTTGGACTTGGTTAGTACTTGGATTTGAAATAATTAGGAAATTCCAGGGTGGTAGCTATGTGGGAATTTAAAAAATAAAAACATTCTAGAAATAAGGGAATGGCATTGCTGCCAAGGAGACTGCAGATTGACTTGAAAGCCCCCTTTTACCATGTAGATGTTGGCATGAGAGGTTTATGTTGTCAACTGTCCCCCCAAGTGCCCCTTTTGCATATAGAATATTTGTAAACTGGGATGTCTTGGTACTAAATATCATTCTAATGCTTTTGCTTTAATTTAGGACGACTGAATGACATCTGTTAGAATTTAGTACAGAAAATAAGGCAAATTTAAAGTGAATTTGGGGGGGAATCTAATTCTAGCTTAGAGTAAAAAATTCTAATTTGTATTCATGAATGCCAAATATGCTAAGATTGATCCGTTGAAGAAACCCCAAAGTTATCAGAAGAATTTTTAATGCTGGCTAAGATTGTTCTGATACATAATTTCACTTTCTCTCCTTTTTCATAGCATCTGTACAACTCTGCAGCATTCAAGGCTCGGACAAAGGCTCGAAGCAAATGCCGTGATAAAAGAGCAGATGTGGGTGAAGTGTTCTAGAACAAGTCTTCAAAGCCCTTTAACAAGATTTTTTTTGTTAAATCTAGTTCTTTGAGTATAATTAATTGCAGTGTTCAGAGTTAAATAATCCTTTTTAATTGTATCAATTGCACATTGCATACAGTACTTGATGTGTGTTAACTGGCTAGATAAGTTTATAGTGTAGGTGAGACTGTAGAATGGTGGGAGAGAATTTTCTGATAACTATGGTGGGTAAAAACTTTTGATTTGGAATAATTCTTAACAATATTCAGAGTCGCACAATGCTGAGGACACTCCTGATCCAGCTTTTTATTTTTAGTAATCTAATTAAATAAATTACATATCTCAAGAATATTCTTTGGGGATGAATATCCCTCTGTAAAAGCTGCTGTTTTACAATCAATTAACTGTTTTAAAAGTAAATATCCAATTTATTACAGTGACATTAGCATACTAGGCAGGACTGTCAAATTCAGTTGACAGCACTGATAATGAAGTAGCACACAAACATTTGAATAAATGTTACTTATATGATACAGGCAATAAAAATATTTATCTCTGAATTTTTGCATGAAATGTGTATGAATAATGACTTTTATCAAACATATTCAAATATAAAAAGATTGTTCTGGCTTTTGTCATTGTCTTCATTCAATATTTCAATCACAGTCAATTACACTCCACAAAATTCTGCTTGGCTAGCCATTGGTAGTATGGTTCGTAGCAGTATCTGTTGGAAAAGTAGGTCCTACAGATTGTGACTAGTTAACTATTTTATTTTAGTAGTATATAGTTATTGGATAAATGCTTTATGTATGCTGATTGGTAATAACATGCATGAAATGGGGAAATGTTTTTTTTCAAAATAAAATAGTGCCACTTAATCTTCTGTTGGAACATTCTGAATTGATAGTTTCCCTGAGGGACAACATTTGCAATGCCTTAAAAGTTCCATATGGAATATAGGCCTAAATGTTTCTGGTTATAGGAACAGTGAGAACTCAGAAGACATCCCTTGTTCGCTTGATTTTATTGCAGGGCTGCTAAAATAGAGCAGTGCTGTCTGCCACCTAACCTACAGAAGATTTGGCTTGGGGAAGATTTAAAAAAAACCCAATAAAATAATTGTTTTAGGAAAGCTTATTTTATAGCTTGCGTAACAGACACAGATTTGCCTAACAATCAACTGGGGTGGTTATTTTGCTGGACTTTTATGCTTGTTTGTACTATATAGTTGGCTACAAAAAAGTATTGCATTAATAACATCAGCAAAAAAAATTGGTTGCTAGCTAACAAAAGCACCATGGTAGCATGTTTAGAAACTCAGCAAGACACAACAGGATAAGCAGTGGCTGTTGTACCCAAACTACAGCTCAACAAATTACCAGCAGAATCTTCGCATTTACAATTTACAGCCTGAAAATTGTAACCTTTGTATAATGTACGCACACAACTTTTGCATTTCCCAAAAACTTTGCCTCCAGCAAAAGAGGGCCCACCTTAGCTTGACCTCTGACTTTCCTGTGGCAGGAAAGTTGTCTGGCAAGCAATTTTATTTGGGATTGGTCATCCAGAATTGCACATGCAACGCTTTGTCCCACTCTGGTGAGTCTGTGACTGGCATCTGCCTCTGAGCATGCACTTAAAAAACTATGTTTTCCCACCCCAGTTGTTCCTCCCCTGTTTTGGCCAACAGTAGCAGGAGTAAATGAATGTTACTTTCCTGGCTATGTTGGAAAAATTGGAAAATCCAAGCCAATCAAAGGACTGAGAATACATCAAACAAATAGTGCTAGAAACACTCCTGTATTGACCTGACCTTGGAACAAAAGTTGAAATGTATTATTTTGCCCCAGTGTGCATCCCTCATTAAATACCAACTACTTAGTAATCTTAATGAGTATTTAAGAAAGAGAGAAAAGAGCTTGGAGGAGGTCTTTACAATGTAAAAAAAAAGGAAAGCTGGAGTATTTGTAACAGAAGAAAAGACAGGGTGCAGTGGCCTCTCAAGTGTAAATATTTTGCCAGTTCTAACCAAAGGGAGGCAAAGCCAGGTAATACTATTAACAGTTGTCTGCTTCAAGAGAATGAAATGCACAATTAATAGCCTGAGCATTGTTTGCAACCACTTCCTAAATGTTGGCTCACCCACCACCAATTGAGCTTTGTTCCGTTTTTGGATAAAGTCTATAGTCACGCATCAAGCTAAGATGTTACTTGCCTAGCACAACCTAGTAGACTTGTTTGCAGATAACTATCTGTATACGATATGGTTATAAAACTGAAAAATTGTCACAGTTGATAACTGCTTTACAGAATCTGGTGTGCAGTAGCTTACAATATGGTGTATATGCCACATAATCTTCACATTGCTATCTCGCAATTCATTCAATCCAAAACTTCCATCTTGGATTCCTGAATTAGAGACCTCATAAGTGAAAACGTTTTGCTGATTTGTATCCTATTGTTTGCAACATCTTTCCTGATAAAGAATTTTGGAAACACTCACTTTGATTCATCATAACGTGATTTTGTAAGTACTGGAAGAAGACATAATGCAAAAGCATTGGGTTGCATTGAAATTGGCTTGGCTTTGACTTCATTCCTGACTCAGATTTTATAAAGTGTCATGCTTCCATGAAAGCATCCTATAATTATAAACTACTAACCATGTGGAAATAATCATGTTTTTTGCTTTTCTTTGCTTTATACATACATACGAACTATGAACATAACAATGTGATGTAATTGTATGGTAAATATTGTATGTAATTCATTTACATTACAGTATTTGTACTATTTTTGAATAAGTCTCCAAGGTGGCTGCAAAATAATCAGAAGTGAATAGTACTATCCTGCATGTACCTCCTAGTTGGTGGGAAGCAATAGTATGTTAGCTTCTAAGTTTATAGATCTTAGGCATTAGCACATTTGGTGTAAAGGATTGGTTGCATTACTGGCATGTTGGCTCAAACATTTACTATTAGCAGAGAATGCTACACATGTCATACATCTGACTCATACTGGTAACCTAGTCCTTTATCTTACAAAAAAGTGTTTTAAGGAAATTTTGCTTGACCAAAGCGGTGATAGATTGTGGTGATCAATATTCATGGATTCACCTGTTGACCATGAGGTAGGGAAATTTGCACCTTGAAATTCTACTGGATTATATGGTAAAGGGTGTGACTTAAATGAAACAAAAACAGCTATCGTGTTTGTGAAACCAAAGGAAAGATCTGAAAGAATGTGGTCTGATACAGTGGAATGGACTTGAATACATGCTTTGAAGTAAAGATGTTGACTTAATTACAAATGGAAGAGCTAAAATAAATGTCAGAATGTATGAATTGGTATGATCTAGATCAAGGGTCGGAAACTGCGGCTCGCGAGCCACATGCGGCTCTTTGGCCCCTTGAGTGTGGCTCTCGGGGAAAGCCAGCGGTCGCCTCTCCTGCTTCTGGCCATGGTTGACTACAGCAGCTCCAGCTCGGAGGGCGAGAGTGAGGCCGCCACCGGCCGGGAGAGAAGCAGCAGGGACGCTTGGCGGGCCCTGGCGGGCGGCCGCGGTTCCTCCTCTCCGTGCAGCAGGTGATCCGGCGGTGCTTCCCGGCGCCCGGCATGGGATGCTGGCAGGGCGCCGGGGGCTCCTCAGCTCGGGCTTCTCCGAAGAACGGGGAGACCTGGGATGAAGCCGCGGGCCTCTGGCTCGCCGGTGCCTTCCGCTCTCCCACGCCTGTCCTGCCAGCCGGAGGGTGGAAGCTCTTTCTCCCCCACTCCCGGTGGGGCGGCCGGGCTGGGTTCGCGGCTGAGCGCCGGGTGGCTGGCCTGAGGGGACGGGTTCGAGAGAGAGACAGCGACGGGGGCGCCCTGGCCGAGGTTATGCCCGAGCTCTTCGAGGTAAAGGTTGGCGGGGGATGGGGTGCCCACCCTCGTTTTTCTTCCTGTTGCCGGGAAGAGGGGAAAGTCGTCACGGGGGGAAAGACGGCAGAGGTCGCCCTGTGAGAGAACCTGGCGGCCCTCGCCCGGGGCATGTGCCGCTGGCTGCGCCCCCTCCCTCCGGGAGCCCCTCGGTAGCGTGGCTCTTACTGAGCCCTCCAGAGTCCGAGCCCCCGTTCTGGGGGTGCCGCCCTAGCCCTGGTGCGTTGAGCAAATTCAGCCAGCCGGGCTGATTGAGTAAACCAGGCATGGCAGCAGGCGTGGTGGCCCCCCAGTGCACGCGATTGGCCCCCGCCCGCAAACCCTGCCCCCTTCCACGCGAATGGCCCCCGCCCGCAAACCCTGCCCCCTTCCACGCGATTGGCCCCCGCCCTCAAACCCCGCCCCCTGGCCCTCGAGTGATTTTATAAATTTTATAAATGTCAAAATGGCTCCTGGCATAAAAAAGTTTGCCGACCCCTAGATTCTAGATTGTTGGTGTGCTAAAATATCAGAATGCATGAATTAGTGTCATCTAGATTGTTGGTGTGCATGAAAGTAGGAATTCATATACTGGAGATAATTGCATTTTATGCTCCAGCGAGGATTGATGAAGGAATACAGTATGTTAGGGAATAGGAATGGATAGGTGGGAATGAGACAAAAGACAGGAAAAATGATCAGGCCATTTGGAGACATAAGAATTAATGAGAATGTGATTAGCGAATATCTCCTCGGAAAAAATTCTGTTTTGAATGCATGACTTCAGTGTAACTGTTTGTGTCCTCAGTGCAAAGGAGTGATTCTAAAAGCATAATTGATTTGATTTTTATGATGAAAGATTGAGAGAATTAGTGAAGGATGCAAGGGTGGTGAAAGGTTCTGGATGTGAGCCAGGCCATTATTTGGTAATGTCTAGTGTGGATCTTAATAAAAAATGGACAATGAAGAAAAAGTGAAAGGATCTAGTGCAAAAGTAGAATAACTACAGCAAGAGAAAGTATGAGAACAGTTTGGAGAAGTATTAGAAGGCAGATTAATTTCTCAACAGAAAAAGTGGAAGGTGGACATAAAGAAAGATGGTGATGAAGCTGTGTGGAACAGAGAGAAAGTTTTACTTTACAAAGTGACAGAAAGGTGTGTAGAGTTACCCTAATGGGAGATATGAAAAAAGCTACATGGTGGAAAGATAAACAGACTGGATAAGCAAGGAATGTTTAAAATTTAAAAAGGCAGAAAAAATACAGAGCTGTTCTGAGGGAAACAATTATTTTTGGAAGCACTTTATGGCATAGGGCCCGGTTATTGGAGGGGACCCCCTATCTCCCATGGCATCTCACCATCCAGTAAGCTCAGGCAGAGTTGGGGTGTCTCGAGTCCCTTTGATCAAACAATGCCACCTGTTGGGACCCAGGAGGCTTGCCTTCTCTGTTGCGGTACCTGCTCTGGAAAGATTTCCCCCTAGAGATCCATTTAGTGCCCACCCTGATAAATGTTCTGCAGGTTTTTAGAAACCTGGCTATAATGAAGAAGAGGATTGTATTAACGTAAAGATCACCAGCACATTTGTAAACGTGGTAAAATTAACACTGCTGTCTACATGTTGGCTTTTAATTTATCCTGTCCAATCAAGTATTTGAAACCTGACAACTTTGCTGAAATGAATACTAAATATAGATGGCAACAGCGTTCTGCTTCAGAGCTGAGCTTGTGGCTCCAGTTAACACGTTCAAGTGGATTTGGGGAAGACAAAGGAGCAACGTTGCTGTTTTATGCAGTTTTCCAGCATTTTATTGTGAAAGAAAACAAAAGTTTAGTTGGGGATGGTTTAGATGTGAGTAATATTCAGTTATCTAAGCATTTAAATCTGTTAAGAATTTATTATTTGATGAACTGAAGTACTTATTGATTTATTTATTGATAGCTTTTGCATGTTAAAGTTATTCATATGACAGGTGATAGTAGTAACTTAAAAAATTAGTATTGAGTCCTCTGTAAAGAAAGCTGCCATTTTCTACCTCTAGTCAGTCTGAAAGAAATAAATGGATATTGCATTATGTTATTAATTGTTCATAAATCATAAGTGTATAATGGGATAGTGAACTTTAGGTATTTCAGATATTTAAAATCGATCATCATATATTTATATTAGATAAATTAGATATATTCGAGCTAGATTAAGTAGAATCCTATTTCCTAATTTTTGCTTCTTACCTCTAGGGGAAAAAGTAGAGTACCCACCTTCATTAAAATATCAAAGGACCTCAATACTGGTGGTAAATATTTAGAGCATTGCAGAACATATTTTCAAATGCTGTCTGACCTTCTAGCTGTTGAGCTTATCATGAATGGCTTCCAAAGGGACAACCCCAAAATAGCAATAATGACGTGGCTGTTGGATGTTATTCCTTTCCAACACATGATATTTTCCCAAAGGAACAATAACCCATCTGTTCTGAATTCAATCAGTTTTGCATACATATTTTTCTAATCAACATGACCTGTGCTTTGCAGTTTGAATCTCTCATTGCAGTCCTCAATAGATGGAACAGAATGAATGTTTTTGTGTTTTATGATTTAGTGATGTTTGAAAGAGTCCTGTTTCCCCAGCTTTCCATAAAGAATTGAACGTTTAATTGAACTTAAAAGTAGTCTATGGCTTAGTTCTAAGATTGACAGCAAATCAGCAATCAAAATGAATTGAGAAGCAGCAGTAAGTAAAATTAATGTATAGTAATTTGTGTAGCACAGGCTGAGTGAAGCAGTATAGCCCAATGCAATTTTGCAGCTATGCAGTGCAGATGAGGGGAAAGGATAGCTTTAAGGAATTCAGGCGATTCAGTGAATTTATATATGACCATTCAAATGTGCATATTTAAGTATAGCCTACGTTGCATGAATGGGACATGCAGCTTTCCCTTACCTCGAGTACTTGAGCATACTTGAGCTACAACTCTTACAAAGTCCAACCGTCCTTTTTTCATTTTAAATAAAGTGTTGTCATCTCATAGATGGAGAGTTCTTCTGAAAGTGTCTTTAAAAATTCACATGAAGAAGGGAAACTTTATGCTGTTGATTCACTGAACAACTTAAATGAACATGTTTGTGCAGCTCGAACTCAGCTCCCAAGTATGTATGCTAGAACATATTTTGTTAACAGCTTTTCAGGTTTATGCATGCTGCTCACTTGATGGCGTTTAACAAGATAAATACATTCTCTGAGTGGCTTAGACAGCACATAATAGCTAGTTAAGTGGTGTATCTGAACAAGTTCTCAAAACAATGTTGTTGTCACGTTGCTCATCCCTTCAAGGTATTTTTTCTAGGATGGGAACCAGGAAACTATTATTTGATTCACCAATGAAGTCCTTCCAATGAATGTTCCCTCAGAAAAATAAATAGAATAATGAATTAAACAGGCAAAAGGAACCCCGGCCCTCCAGATGATGCTGAACTATCATTTCCAGTAACACCATTGACCATGCAGGTCAAGGCTCCTGGAAATATTGGGTCAATAATTTCTGGAGAACCAATGTTTTCTATCCTTTGAAGAGTAAAACTCATTTGGATTTACTGAGTCAAAGCAAACTAGCAGTGTTATATTTCATAGAAGTAGAGACTATGTATTATGTGTGTGTTATGGCTTAAATCAATATGAATTTTGCATATTTTAAAAAGATTTAATTCAAAGTTCATACTCATCTATGGCTGAATCTTTTAGGCTATAGAAATGAAGATTATAATTTTTTAACAATTGTTAACTAACAGAGTAAAAGTAATGCTACATAAACTGATTTTAAAAGATTAGTCAGAATTTATGCTTTACATATGTTTCAGATTCTATTTGGAAACTATTAAATATTATTTTTTTATTGTAAGTCAAATAACCTTTAATTTGTATATTTGTGTATAATGTATACAAAACAACATGGGTATTTTTATCAGCCAAAACCTAACTCCCTTGCTGTATACTTCCAAAGGCACTTTGGATATTAGTTTCTTGATAACAGTCACATTTTGTTTTTTGAACAGATACTGCCTTCTGTGGTTTGTCTTTCAATTGGAGTAGACATACATATACATATAATATTAGGCTGAATATTACCAATAAATGCAAAGTATAAACCAGTATATCCTGAATAAATGGATGGGGAAAGGGGCAGTTTCAAGTTTGAAGTACTATCCAATATAATGTTCTCTCAATACCTTTTTTTTTGCCATTAAGACCTCTCTCATGGACTTTTCCAGAAGTGTATCATTGGCTGATAGTCATTGAGCAGGAGTATCAAAACAGCATCCAGGAAGGTTGTTTGGGCTAAGAACTGAAGCTTAAAAGATTACTTTATATTTTATTTTATTTTATTTTATTTTATTTTATTTTATTTTATTTTATTTTATTTTATTATTTTATTTTATTTTATTTTATTTTATTTTATTTTATTTTATTTTATTTTATTTTATTTTTATTATTTTATTTTTATTTTTATTTTTATTTTTATTATTTTATTTTTATTTTTATTTTTATTATTTTATTTTATTTTATATTTTATTTTATTTTATTTTTATTATTTTATTTTATTTTTTATTTATTTTATTTTATTTTATTATTTTATTATTTTATTATTTTATTTTGTTTTGTTTTGTTTTGTTATGTTATGTTATGTTATGTTATGTTATGTTATGTTATGTTATGTTATGTTATGTTATGTTATGTTATGTTACGTTACGTTACGTTATGGTTGTTGTGGGTTTTCCGGGCTGTGTGGCCGTGTTCTGGCAGTTTTGGTTCCTAATGTTTCGCCAGTCGCTGTGGCTGGCATCTTCAGAGGACAGGAGCACAGCTAGAAGATTCTGTCTGTGCCCAAGTGGAGGGTGTGTGTTGCTGCTGGTGTTTATAACTGCTGAGAGGATGTGTGTCTTCTGTGGGTCATTTACAAGAGATCAGGAGAGGGTTTATTGTGGTGATTAGGGGGTGTGGTGCTGTTGTGTGTGGGATTAGCACATCTATTGTGTGAGTCGTTTGTATATTTCTGTGGTTGAGTAGAGTTCATTGACCTTTTGCAAGCTGTGTTTTTCAGGACTGGCAGCCAGGTTTTGCTGATCTTTAAGCTTTCTTCTTTTTTATTGAAACTGTGTTGGTGTTTATGTATTTCAATGGCTTCCCTGTATAGTCTAACATAGTGGCTGTTGGTGTTGTCCAGTATGTCTCTGTTTTCAAATACTATTTGGTGACCAGTTTGTTTGAGAGCATGTTCAGCTATTGCAGATTTTTCAGGTTGCTGTAGTCTGCAGTGTCTTTCATGTTCTTTTATCCTGGTGTGGATGCTGCGTTTTGTGGTCCCAATGTATACTTGTCCACAGCTGCAGGGTATGCGGTAAACTCCTGCAGCGGTGAGGGGGTCCCTTTTGTCTTTTGCTGATTTTAACATTTGTTGTATTTTTCTGGTGGGTTTGAACACACACCCTCCACTTCTAGCTGTGCTCCTGTCCTCTGAAGATGCCAGCCACAGCGACTGGCGAAACGTTAGGAACCAAAACTGCCAGAACATGGCCACACAGCCCGGAAAACCCACAACAACCATCGGATTCCGGCCATGAAAGCCTTCGATTATTTTTTATTTTATTTTATTTTATTTTATTATTTTATTTTATTTTATTTTATTTTATTTTATTATTTTATTTTATTATTTTATTTTATTTTATTTTATTTTATTTTATTTTATTTATTTTATTTTATTTTATTATTATTTTATTTTATTTTATTTTATTTTATTTTATTTTATATTTTATATTTTATATTTTATATTTATATTTATATTTTATTTTATTTTATTTTATTTTATTTTATTTTATTTTATTATTTTATTGTTTTATTTATTTTATTTTATTTTAAATTAATTTTATTTTATTTTTATTTGATTTGTATTTTATTATTCTATTCTATTCTATTCTATTCTATTCTATTATTTTATTTTATTATTTTATTATTTTATTTTTGGAAAATGTTTCAGAACTTTTCTATTGCCTTTTTTAGTTTGGGGGGGGGGGTTTGGTGTGCGTGTCATGTTTAATTTTTATTAAAAGATAGAAGGGGCCTGAGTCTGTCTGAAGATGTTAGAAGGCCTGGCATTTCCTAGAATGCACCTTCTTCACTGTTGGACTTGAGCACAGGGGGAAATTAAAGGCTATCTGAAAAAGTATTCCTAGGGGAGCCCAGAGCTACCTGAATTTCAGCAATTCAAAACACATTTTTACTCACCTAACCTAGGTATGTTTTGAATTGTTGTAATTCAAAATAACTCCAAAATTATTGATAACTCCAACCCACCTTGCCTAAATTTCAAAAACGTCTGCAAAGCTCTGGTCATAGTGATTTGCCCTGGAGTGCCATCTCACTGCAAAGAGTTGCCTTGTGAGAGGTGAACACTGTCACCCCATGGGAAAAATAAAAACTTTTGGCATTTGTGAAAAATATTCCAGCAGGTGGGCGGTGTAAGGGCTGAGGCAGGAATCAAATGGTGTCCAGGCCAGAGGGGCTATTATGTAAACATATAACAACCACTTAGCCTAACTAACTAACTAACTCTTTGCAAAGTATGCATTCATTCAGAAGAGGAAGAAGCCTTGAGTTTAAGCCTTTGAGGCAGAGCTTTCCAAACTGTGTGTTGCGACACAAAAGTGTGTCACCACACACAGTCTGGTGTGTCGCCACACAACCCAGAAGCGCTGATCATCATCAGCGCTTCCGGGTTTTCCTGCGGCGACACACCAATGGCGCGCAAAAATTGAAAGCGGCAGCAGCACTTCCGGGTTTTTGCGCGCTGCCGCAATGGCGGTACTTCTGGGTTTTCCCGCGGCGACACACCAACAGTGGTTGGTGTGTCGCCGTGGGAAAACTTTGGAAAACTTTGGAAAGCCCTGCTTTGAGGGTATACAGTCCTACACTTTTCTCTAGCAGTGGTAATCAATTATTATGTTTAGTTTGGGTTTTTTTTTGTCTGCAATAAATAGTCTAATACTGTATAAGGTAAAGGTAAAGGTTCCCCCCGCACATTTGTGCAGTCGTGTCCGACTCTAGGGGCCGGTGCTCATCTCCGTTTGTTAGCCGAAGAGCCAGCGTTGTCCGAAGACGCTTCCACGGTCATGTGGCCGCATGACACGCATGGAACGCTGTTACCTACCCACCGAAGTGGTACCTATTCATCTACTTGCATTTGCATGCTTTCGAATTGCTAGGTTGGCAAGAGCTGGAGCTAGTGCGGGAGCTCACTCCGCACGCAGGGCTAGGGATTCGAACCTCCGAACTTGCGATCTTCCGATCGACAAGCCTGGCATCTTACCCGCTGAGCCACCACGCCCCTTACAATACTGTATAGCCAAGCCAAACTCATTGGCCAAACACCCTGAAGACTAAATCGAAGTGTGTTTGGGCACTAACAGAAGGCTCAGGGAGTATGAACAGCAAGATGTATGAATCCAATTATCTAATGATATGGATACAACTGTCTGTTGTAGGAGGATGAGATTGAGCAGATCAAAGCTAAACTCTAAGACTGAAATAAGGACTGGCACATTGGAATTCATATTATTGATGAGATTCACTTTCCTATTTTGATCATCAGTTATGCTGCTATTCCTGGATGCTACTTGCAGCAGTGGTTAAGAGTGGTTTTCATAAACCCTGCCTGGTAAATTACCTGCATTCTGCTCGGTGCAGATTGTCACTAATGCCTTTCAAACTTTGTGTTAAACTGCTTCAGTGAATAAGTTGCAGTGCAGAGTATTTCACATGTGATACAGTGTACATGTATCACACATAAAAAATCCCAGCCTTTATTCTTGGCATCCCCAGGTAGGGCTGGAGAAACCTCTCTCTGAAACCTCAGAAAGGTTATATCCATCAATATTGACAATACTAGATTAGACTGACTGACCGGTATAAGGCAATTTCCTAGGTTTCTAGTTAAGGGGAATACTGTTCAGACACAGAATTTTAAAAAAATGTAATGGTCTTCCTGTGGGTAAATACCAGGGCTGGGAAACAGGGGCTTCAGAATGAGTGGGAACACATATGATGCATTTCTCTGATTCATTAAGGCAGCCACATCTTTTTCCAGGGTCATGTGGCTGTTACATAAGCTGTTCCTGGCTGTCTCTGCAAGCATGTGCAAGCACAGCCATTTTGTTCTGCTTTACAGTGATAGTGGGAAGCAGCTTACAAAGCAACCGCCCAGGGTCCCTCCTTGTGGGGGAGATGGGCGGGATATAAATGTAATAAATAAATAAATTTAAATAAATAAATAAATAAATAAATAAATAAATAAACAAACAAACAAACTGCAGAAGCCTGGAAGAAGTTGTGGCTGCTTTAATGAATCAAAGGCAACTGCTTTGTATGTGCTCTGAAGCACTGTGAAGCATCTGTTTTGAAAAGACTTGCATAGCCCTAATACAGAGCTTTCCAAACTTTTCATGTTGGTGACACACTTTTTAGACATGCATCATTTCATGACACACTCTTACAGCAGGGCATCATTTCGCAACACACTCTTACAGCAGGGCATCATTTCGCAACACACTCTTACAGCAGGGCACAAGGCAGGCACTAGGACCTGCGTGGAATCACAGCAGCTTTGGAGGCAGCAGGGCACAAGGCAGGCACTAGGACCTGTGTGTAATCCTGGCAGGGCAGGTTTGGAGGCAGCCAGGCACAAGGCAGGCACTAGGACCTGCGCGGAATCCTGGCAGGGCTCGGAGGCAGCAGCAGCCGTGACACACCCAGACACTGCAGCCGACACACTAACGTGTCCCGACACACAGTTTGGAAAGCTCTGCCCTAATATGTACATCATAAAGGTGAGTCAGCATCTGTACTACTTTTCTACTGTGCACTCTTTTTTCCTCCTCCTTACACACCCATAGTATTTACCTGAAAGGAAGACTAGATTTCCCCCACCACCACCACCAAGTAAGGTGCCTGAAAGAAGACAAATTTTTCCCAAATAATTTATCATTAAAAATGGGAAGACTATCTCATATTAGCTGTAAATTTGTTACAGGGCAGATTATTTTTTCTAATAGTCTTTTGTGTGTACGAGACTATTATTTTTAATCCATGACCATCTTTTTAAAGACACAATTTCTAACTCCATGTACTTTATATAATTAATTATGGAATAAACAAGTTGCTTTTCTGGTGTAGAATGCTTATAAAACGTTATGAGATGCGATTTAGTTTATTTGGCTGACATTCTTGCATTACTTGTAACGGGAATAGTTGGATTAAGTTCAACAAATATGATTTATTTATTCCATAGAACTGGAACAACTTGTCATATTTATTCTTAATGACCATAACAAGACTTCCTCTTAGAATTTTATTCTTGTTTTACAGTGGTCTGTGAAGACAACATTGATAGTAATGGCTGTCCAATAATGCAAAGTGGCATAAGATGTCAAAGCTGGTACTTTGTTACACTGATCATCATTTTAATTGTCAGCCTGGCACTTGTTTCATTTGTAATAATCTTAATAGGTAAGTAAATATACCTTAATTTTTAGGATATTAATTGTAATGGATAACTAAGCTAGAATTTAATGGCCTGCTTTATGTTTATAGCATATTCTCTTCTTTCATAAACAAAAGATGAACAAATGAATGGATGTTGCATGCTGATTGTATGAAATCCCTTTAGCAGTAGTCACTATATTCAGGAGCTTTAGATCAAGAGAAATCTAAAAAGCCTTTTACTGACTCAACATTGGCTTCTTGTATAGCTGGAGTGATGGAATTTTGGTAATATAATTTGATCAACTTTCCTTCTGGTAATATTGTTTGATTTGTATATTTATTAAATTTTGTTTATTTAAAAAATGTATCCTGTTTTTCTACCACAAGGCATTTAAAGTGTCTAACCAAAAAATTAAAGTATTTGCAATAGTTTAAAACAAGAACTTAAAAAACCATGAAAGATTAGGAGCTTGTTAAACTTGCTTAACCTTATGTTTGAAAACTGTAAGTGTTGAACTGTTGACCAAACCTTGGACAGTAAACAATTCTCTGCTGGCTGGAGAATTCTGGGAGTTGAAGTCCACACATCTTAAAGTTCCCAAGGTTGAGAAACACTGCTCTAACACATCTTAATGAATGGGAACATTTATGGTGGAGTAGATAGTCAATAGGGTTCTAGCACTTGCATTTTGGACTAATTCTAGCTTCTGAAGGGTTTTCAATGGCAACCTTCAGCACAGGGTATTACAGTAAAATAGAGATTATAATGGCTTATTGACTATATCTGTACATGTCTTGTGTCAATAAACCAGTGTAAGCTGAAGAAATCTATGCCATAGCAGTTATTTTTATTTATTTATTTATTTATTTATTTATTAAATTTATATGACCGCCCAACTCCCCCAACGGGTGGGGCGGGTCAATGATATGGGGATAAGATGGTCCCTCAGATATCCTGATCCCATGTCATGTAGGGCTTTAAAGGTAATAACCAACACCTTGAATTGGACCCGGAAGCAAACCGGCACCCAATGCAGCTCGCGGAGCAGAGGTGTTATATGTGCAGATCTTGGTGCATCTAAAATTGCCCACACGGCCGCATTCTGCACCAGCTGCAGCCTCCGGATATTCTTCAAGGGTAGCCCCATGTAGAGCTCATTGCAGTAGTCTATGTGGGAGATGACAAGGGCATGAGTGACCGTTCGGAGGGCATCCCGGTCCAGGAATGGGCGTAACTGGCGCACAAGCTGAAGCTTGTTACCTGATCTTCAGATGTTGGGCTGAGAAGCCAAGCTGTCTCAATCTGTCCTTCATTCTTTTCTGAGCTGATGGAAAGGGGTGAATGTTGGACTATGTGCACTACATATAACTTTAGTTAGGATTTTCATTTATGATTTATGTGATAAATTTGATTATGATATCTTAAAAATTGTATCTATGGATAATGCTTTGAAATAACTATGGCAGAGCTTTCCAAACTGTGTGTCGCGACACAAAAGTGTGTCGCCACACACAGTCTGGTGTGTCGCCACACAACCCGGAAGCGCTGATCATCAGCGCTTCCGGGTTTTCCCGCGGCGACACACCAACTGCAGCGCGCAAAACCCGAAAGCAGCAGCAGCGCTTCCGGGTTTTTGCGCGCTGCTGCACTTCCGGGTTTTCCCGCGGCGACACACCAACGCCGGTTGGTGTGTCGCCGTGGGAAAAACTTTGGAAAGCCCTGAACTATGGCATTCATAAAATGTGTAAGAAATGATTAAATATGATAAACTATGCCTAAATATTAGGGGGCACGATGGCTCAGTCGTTAAGACGCCAGGCTTGTCGATCGGAAGGTCGGTAGTTCGAGACCCGAGCGCTGCGTGACTGAGTGAGCTCCCGCACTTGCCCCAGCTCTTGCTAACCTAGCAATTTGAAAGCATGCAAATGCAAGTAGATAAATAGGTACCACTTCGGTGGGATGGTAACAGTGTTCTGCACGCGTCACGCCAGCCACATGACCGTGGAAGCGTCTTCGGACAATGCTGGCTCTTTGGCTAACAAACGGAGATGAACACTGACCCCTAGAGTCGGACACGACTGTGCAGGGGAAACCTTTACTTTTACTATGCCTAAATATATAATAGTTGAGGAAGATAGGGATAGGTTTCCCCTTAGAATACAATTCTATGATTTATTTATTTAAAACATTTTATTTATTTATTTTTATCCCATCCTTATTTTTTTATAAATAACTCAAGGCGGCGAACATAGCTAATACTCCTTCCTCCTCCTATTTTCCCCACAACAACAACCCTGTGAGGTGAGTTGGGCTGAGAGAGAAAGACTGGCCCAAGGTCACCCAGCCGGCTTTCATGCCTAAGGCGGGACTAGAACTCACAGTCTCCTGGTTTCTAGCCCAGCACCTTAACCACTAGACCAAACTGCCACTGTTGATTTGGATGCCAAAGGATGAACCAGTCTTGGTTAGGGTTGATTTGATTTAAGCCAGATGAAGTAAAGAAATCTGTAGATTTATTTTTCCAGGCCATGTTTATTAGCCAGAACTAAGGTACATGTTATCCACATTTAATTGGAAGCACACAATATCTAGTAAAATCACTGAACTCTGCAAAGTGCTTTATTTTTCTGTTCCTGCTTGCCAGTTGTTTTATTTCCAGAAAAAAAACCCCACCTATGCATAATTTTCTGAAAGCCAGTGGAGCTAGATGAGATTGAATCTGACAGGTTTCGTATTACAAATGCAAAGGTTTCCTGTTACACTTACATTTACTTTTAAGCAAAGAAAAATTATGAAATCCTGGATAACACAGAAAATAAATGAGTTTCAGGGTCTTTAACAAGGTATTTGCAGCCTGAAGCAAAGAGCAAGAAAAAATTCATTTTGTTTCATATGCAAGGACATTTTCTGTGTAGAACTTTGTGTAGATTTACTGGACTAAGAAATCTTACTTTAGCATTGAAAGGGTCACTGTTCTTGACTTTGCATCTGAGGACCGTAGGTTATCTAAGGCAGGGTTCCTCAACGTCAGCCATTTTAAGATGTGTGGACTTCAACTCCCAGAATACTCCAGCCAGCAATACTCTTGCCAACCTAGCAATTTGAAAGCATGCAAATGCAAGTAGATGAATAGGTACCACTTCGGTGGGAAGGTAACAGCGTTCTGCGCATCTCATGCCGGCCACATGACCGTGGAAGCATCTTTGGACAATGCTGGCTCTTCGGCTAACAAACGGAGATGAGCACCGGCCCCTAGAGTCGGACACAACTGCACAAATGTGCGGGGGGAACCTTTACCTTTTACCTTTACTTGACACACAACTCAGGGCAGCATACCTTATCAATAACAGTAATAAACAAGACAGCCTACATAATAAAATAAAAAAAAATTAAAAACACAGTCCAAAACAGCAACATACCTAAGCATGCTGGCTCGTGTTTAATCTGCATCCAGATCCTTCTTACAACTGCTGAGCCAGTTATAGCTTAACCTGTAACTGTTCATCTGGTTTTTCCTATTCAATCCTATTTTAAATGGCAATGCTTCATCACACAACATTTGAGAACCACTGAGTTAATGGCATTGCTGTGACACACTGTGATTTTTAGTTTTTGTTGAAATATTGGTGTGTCTTTCTTGTTACCTGATTTAACATTTCTCATTTTGAGGGATCAATATGATGAATTGTCAGAACCAACTGATGCCTAATCTAGATAATACCACATCTCAAACACTAGCATCTGATGCCTAAGTCAACTGTCCCATTTGATAGTGAGTCCAGGCCTGTACAATATGGATTTAGTGAGAATTAGAACAATTGTAGCTGACAATTTGTTACTGAAAAGCAGAACCACTAGATGGATGGATTTCAAACATTTTTCAGGGGATACCTTTGCAAATCTGAATGCAATGTATCTCTGGACATACCCTGCATGGAGGGACTGTCATTCTCAGTGTCATTTACTCATGGTATCATTTACTTTTTATAGCAAAAAATAAAGTGGCAGTGTTTATTCTGTTTCACTATGCTAAGCTAGCATGATTGCCACAGTACAGATAGTATACTGGCACAGAACAACTTGTCTTAAAACATCATACTGTATATTGCATTTTTATTACATTTAGACTGGTACCTGAAATGGGTTATTTAATACGTTGGTTACAATATCTATGTAATTTGACAGTGGGAGACTTGTTTAAACATAATCATCCTTTTCTCTTTTTTTAACAGTTCACACTGGAGACAAGATGGATGAAGTTTCAAGAAAAATAGTACTAGAAAGGAAGAGCATTGAAGATCTCAAGAAATTAAATGACATGATATTACAACACTTCAACCAGACAGAAACAATGAAACTACAGGAAATTTCAGCACAGTGAAAGCAAGACAATTGAGGCCTGACTTTTCAGGCTATTGACTAAAGAAAGCTAACCTGAAAGTACAGGCAGGAAGTCACTCTGCTAGGAAATCCATTCTCAAGTTGCTCATCAAATGTTGGATATATTCTGTTTAACAGATATTTCTATGAATCATTCTGTAATATTCAGGCAAAGCTTGGCAAAAGCAACCTGTTACAAGTTTTTATCATGATGGATTTTTCTGTAGCATTGCAATTTCTAGGTCCATGGTCATTCATGTCCATGTGATTATTACCACTTGGATGGATAAGCTTATGACAAGTACTACAGCCATGGCTGCATCTGGACTACCGAATGAGAAATGTTTGTATTTTGTTCATACTTTTTAAACTAGTATATACATTAAACAAACTTGCATCATGAGATAGCATATGTAAAGAAAGGAGAATACATTGTCAGTTAATTTGAAAACAAACCCTTTGGAATCATGCCGCTCAGTAATCAAAAAGATTGGCTACTTTACTTAGATTCCAGTTGTGGCATGGCTGCAGTTTGTGCTCCAGCCAAAAGAGAAGAAAAAGCAGTTTTTCAATTGGCAGTTTACATAAATTATCTGACTTCCAGAGTTTGAGATTACCGCAAAAGATTCATGTAAAGAAATGAACTGTAAACAACTACAGAATCAGCTCAAGAATTTATATTTTATAAAGGATTTATAGAAAGTCTAACTCTTCACTAGTGTATCAGCTACTTGGCCATGCATTTCACATTATGCTCATTTGAAGTCTTGACAGCATAATTATGGTTTCTTTGGTTTTCTATGGGTGTGATTTCCTTATCGACCTGCTGTTCTTTATACATTGCAGGATACAGCTTATTTGCAAGCAGATGTAGCACTCGCATTTATTTATTTAACCTATTTATTTATTTATTTATTTTATATGGCTGCCCATCTTACACTTTTCCTCAGGATTTATGATACTTTCTGAATTGGCTAAACCAGGGGTTTTGGAACTTTTTCAGGCTGTGGAACCTGTTAGTTTTAAAAAATGGAAAAAAAACCCTCTAAAAATAGAAAATTGGCAATAAAATGAAAATTGTGCTAATTGTCACCTGTCCACATCAAAAGGGCTGACTAGGAGTCACCACCTGGAAGGACTTCCCAACTCTGTCCACCCAAAACGTCCCATTTAACTTTGCTTGGGAAAGGGAGGGAGGCCGGGACAGGATGACTTTGTACAAAGCAGGGCAAGTATACTGTATACAAAATGGTGGGAGCATTTTCCCACACGAAGATTGTGGCCATCATTTTTGCCCTCTCTCAGAGAAATTGCTATGGATGTTCCTGATGCCTTCAATTAAGTGAACTTTTTTTTTTACCAATTTTTTTTCCCTTTGCATGAAAGAATACTAAAGATATTGCTGTTATGTAAAGCTGGGTTTTTAAAAACAGCATACTGGAAACAAAGACGTGCTGTTAGCATCATACCACTGATACTGCATCTGATAAGGTGCAGTTGTCTAGTAGTCTGAATCCCACCTAGAAACTCAGTCTCTTTGCGTGCCTCTCTGCCAGTTTAAATGACAAATTGTATTTCTTTCATTCCCTGCCCTGTGTCTTTTCTCTCTCAATTCTGATGAGTATTCTCAGCATAGGAAGACTATTTCTGATAATTAGCTCCCAGCAAGGAAACATTTGTAGTAGACGGCAATCAGCTCTGCAAGAAGGGATCAACCCACCACAGTAGGAATACTTAATATATTACCATCTACATCAAGCTCCCTAGTCTAAAAGTTCTCATATTTATTAACAGATGAAGAAAGGATATGCACTGCAGATCAGATTGTCAGTTCTAACAGTGTTGATTAATTATTTAAGAAAGAGCAAAAAACATGCTACACTATGACCATCCTTTTGGAGGGTGAAAGTAAATGTATTTGAAAAAGCCACTTGAAAAAATACAGGGAAAACCATACCAAACTGAATATTATGGCACAGATACAGAAAGAGCATCTTTAGCATTTTTTCATGCCACAGAAACAGAAGAGTCATGTCAATGAAATCACTAGGGTATTCATTGCAACAGGCTGAAAATCCTGTATAAAAATCAAAACGCTTTGGTATGACAGCCCTATAATAATCCAAATGACCTGCTGGTTGCACCTTGACCAGCTGAAAAAGAGAAAAAAAAGCAGTTCCCTATTTTTTTTTTGTTCTTTCCCTCCCATTGTGAATAATGTGAGGGAATAAATTTACACTAGTTTAAATATTGGTTAACGTTTCTCTACTATTTGGGGGTTGGGGTTGGATCTTTTGGGCCCCAAGCCCTTCCTCCACTGCTATTAGGTGAATAACCACCTCCCAAAAATTGTACTGGATTTCCCATTTTCAGTTTGGAGCTTTACTTCTGTCCTGTGATCGACCTGCATTTTTCAATTAACCCCTGGAAGAGAGGCTGCTTAGACCAGCTAGCTCTTCCTATTTACTCTTGCAAGTTGCTGAGATGATAAACTTCCAGTTCTAACCCCAGATAATCATTTCCCTCTTTGTCGCTGCAGGTGCCCACTGCCTGCTAGACACTTAATCCTCATTAATATCTAACCTTCGCTGATGCCTAAAATGAGCAACTCTAGGGGTAGAGGGGGAAAGAGACGGTGCAGAGCTATAAAACCTGCCTCCTCCTCCTCCTCCTCCTCCTCCTCCTCATTATTATTATTATTATTATTATTATTATTATTATTATTATTTATTAAATTTCTATGACCGCCCATCTCCCCCTCAAGGAGGGACTCTGGGTGGTTCACAACATAACATCATTAAAATACAATAAAACAACAATAAAAATATAAATACAATAAAATCCAAGTGGCAGGTGGTTCTTACAGTGCAGCTGAACATATTTAAAATATTTGAGGCGGCTCTAGGAAATCAGCCATCCCCAGGCTTGACCACTTTCCTTCTTGCCCCAGGCGAGATCACAGAGCCAAGTGAAATGAAAGAGCCAATGAAAGCAACCTCTTTGGAAGTCAAATTTAGGAGACCGTCCTTGCTGTTTGGACTCACCCAGCAGATTAAGGATGGACCCCTGGCACAATGAGTACACTGGGGAAACTTTTCTTAATAAACTTTCTTCCTGGAATCCTCCTTGGTGTTTTCAGTCTTTGGCATTCATCCTGCAAATCCTAAATTAAGTGTTGACGCACAAATTAGCGGCAACAGTCTCCAACCTCAGAAAAGTAGACCAAAAGAATCCTCTGGCCCATGTACACAATCCCAGGGATTACAGGACTGTAGACCTAAATTATTTGAAATGAAACTTGGATGTAACAAGGAATGCAGTTCCATACATACCTACACAGAATCGATCATGATTATTCTCAAGTTGAAGGATATTCTACAATGTATCTTTGGATCTAAGGCTTCGTTTCCAGGATACTTCAAATGTAGAAATATTATGACTGATCTATGTAGCTGAACACATATACTTTTAAAAATCTTGCATAATATTCCAGATTATGTTTGAAGGTTGTGAATCCCCATTTTCATAATCCTGTTGACTCTTAAAAAAATGGGAACAGAAAGGCACTAGCAAACTGTATTGTAATATTGTAATGTCCACCACTACAGGGTGTTTGGGAAACCCTGATTTAAACTGTAAACATTTGCTCACTGATTTTGAATCACTCATCTCTGATACAAGACATTTTCACCACTGTCACAAACTATTTTTAATATGGGATATGTAAGTTACGACCCCTTCATGGATCACTGCCTTGTCGTGGCAAAGGGGCTTGCGTAACTCAATGAAGTCAGGTCAAGACGGACAGGTCATGACGGAGAGTTCTGACAAAACGTGGTCCACTGGAGGAGGGAATGGCAAACCACTCCAGTATCCTTGCCAAGAAAACCCGTGGACAGTATCAAAAGGCTAAAAGATATGACGCCGGAAGATGAGCCCCTCAGGTCGGAAGGTGTCCAAAATGCTACTGGGGAAGAGCGGAGGGCAATTCCGAGTAGCTCCAGAAAGAGTGAAACGGCTGGGCCAAAGCCGAAAGGACGCTCAGTTGTGGATGTGTCTGGAATTGGAAGAAAAGTCCGATGCTGTAAAGAACAATATTGCATAGGAACATGCAATGTAAGATCTATGAATCAAGGTAAGCTGGATGTGGTCAAACATGAGATGACAAGATTGAACATCGACATCTTGGGAATCAGTGAACTAAAATGGACAGGAACGGGCGAATTTAATTCAGGAGACCATTATATATACTACTGTGGGCAAGAATCCCTTAGAAGAAGTGGAGTAGCTCTCATAGTCAATAAAAGAGTGGGAAAGGCAGTACTGGGGTACAACCTCAAAAACGACAGAATGCTTTCAGTTTGAATCCAAAGCAAACCATTCAACATCACAGTAATCCAAGTCTATGCCCCAACCGCTGATGCCGAAGAAGCTGAAGTTGACCGGTTCTATGAAGACCTACAACACCTTCTAGAACTAACACCAAAAAAAGATGTCCTTTTCATCATAGGGGACTGGAATGCTAAAGTAGGAAGTTAAAAAATAACCGGAATAACAGGCAAGTTCGGCCTCGGAGTACAAAATGAAGCAGGGCAAAGGCTAATAGAGTTTTGTCAAGAGAACACGCTGGTCATAGCAAACACTCTTTTCCAACAACACAAGAGATGACAAAACACATGGACATCATGAGATGGTCAATACCGAAATCAGATTGATTATATACTTTGCAGCCAAAGATGGAGAAGCTCTATACAATCAGCAAAAACAAGACCTGGAGCTGACTGTGGCTCAGATCATGAGCTTCTTATCGCAAAATTTAGGCTTAAATTGAAGAATGTAGGGAAAACCACTAGACCACTCAGGTATGACCTAAATCATATCCCTTATGAGTATACAGTGGAGGTGAGGAATAGATTTAAAGGATTAGATCTGGTAGACAGAGTGCCTGAAGAACTATGGATGGAGGTTCGTAACATTGTACAGGAGGCAGCAACTAAAACCATCCCAAATAAAAAGAAATGCAAGAAAGCAAAGTGGCTGACTGATGAGGCTTTACAAATAGCTGAGGAAAGAAGGGAAGCAAAAGGTAAGGGAGAAAGGGAAAGATATAACCAACTGAATGCAGATTTCCAGAGAATAGCAAGGAGAGATAAGAAGGCCTTCTTAAATGAACAATGCAAAGAAATCGAGGAAAACAATAGAATGGGGAAGACTAGAGATCTCTTCAAGAAAATTGGAGATATCAAGGGAACGTTTTGTGCAAAGATGGGCATGATAAAGGACAAAAAAGGCAGGGACCTAACAGAAGCAGAAGAGATTAAGAAGAGGTGGCAAGAATACACAGAAGAACTATAAAAGAAAGATCTTAATATCCCTGATAAATACAATTGTGTGGTCACTGACCTTGAGCTGGACATCCTGGAGAGTGAAGTCAAGTGGGCCTTAGGAAGCATTACTAACAACAAAGCTAGTGGAGAAGACAGTATCCCAGCTGAGCTATTTAAAATCCTAAAAGATGATGCTGTTAAAGTGCTGCACTCAATATGCCAACTAATTTGGAAAACTCAACAGTGGCCACAGGATTGGAAAAGGACAGTTTACGTTCCAATTCCAAAGAAGGGCAATGCCAAAGAATGTTCAAACTACCGTACAATTGCGCTCATTTCACATGCTAGCAAGGTTATGCTCAAAATCCTACAAGCTAGGCTTCAGCAGTATGTGAACCGAGAACTACCAGAAGTGCAAGCTGGGTTTCAAAGAGGCAGAGGAACTAGAGATCAGATTGCCAACATTCGCTGGATCATGGAAAAAGCAAGAGAGTTCCAGAAAAACATCTACTTCTGCTTCATTGACTACGCTAAAGCCTTTGATTGTGTGGATCACAACAAACTGTGGCAAATTCTTAAAGAGATGGGAGTACCAGACCACCTTACCTGTCTCCTGAGAAACCTGTATGCAGGTCAAGAAGCAACAGTTAGAACAGGACATGGAACAACCGACTGGTTCAAAATTGGGAAAGGAGTACGACAAGGCTGTATATTATCACCCTGCTTATTTAATTTATATGCAGAGTACATCATGAGAAATGCCGGGCTGGATGAATCACAAGCCGGAGTTAAGATTGCCGGGAGAAATATCAACAACCTCAGATATGCAGACGATACCACCCTAATGGCAGAAAGCGAAGAGGAACTAAAGAGCCTCTTGATGAGGGTGAAAGGAGAGAGTGCAAAAGCTGGCTTGAAACTCAACATTAAAAAAACCCAGATCATGGCATCTGGTCCCATCACTTCCTGGCAAATAGAAGGGGAAGATATGGAAGCAGTGACAGATTTTATTTTCTTGGGCTCCAAGATCACTGCAGACGGTGACTGCAGCCATGAAATTAAAAGACGCTTGCTCCTTGGGAGGAAAGCTATGGCAAACCTAGACAGCATATTAAAAAGCAGAGACATCACCTTGCCGACAAAGGTCCGTATAGTTAAAGCTATGGTTTTTCCAGTAGTAATGTATGGCTGTGAGAGTTGGACCATAAGGAAGGCTGAGCGCCAAAGAATTGATGCTTTCGAACTGTGGTGCTGGAGAAGACTCTTGACAGTCCCTTGGACTGCAAGGAGGTCAAATCAGTCAATCCTAAAGGAAATCAACCCTGACTGCTCATTGGAAGGACAGATAGTGAAGCTGAAGCTCAAATACTTTGGCCACCTAATGCAAAGAGAGGACTCACTGGAAAAGACCCTGATGCTGGGAAAGACTGAAGGCAAAAGGAGAAGGGGACGGCAGAGGATGAGATGGTTAGATAGCATCACCGATGTAACGAACATGAATTTGAGTAAACTCTGGGAGACAGTGGAGGACAGGAAGGCCTGGCGTGCTATGGTCCATGAGGTCACAAAGAGTCGGACACGACTAAATGACTGAACAACAACAACAACAAAGTTACGAACGTTAACACTGGATAAGAACCAAAGAGCTTATTTAGATTCACCAGGAACAGTAGGCCATACTAGGAATAAAATATACTGAAGACCAGGATATGTATCTATAAAACAAGAAGCACTCTAGAATGAGGGAGATTACTCAGATCCATATATTTTCAAGAAACAGCAGTTTACAAACGTGTGTATATACCCTTTACCAACTAACACATTTTGCATTTGATACTATAGTAGTTATAGTACTATTAATACATTATGTTTACTTTTATTTCTTTTAATTCTATGCTCCCTAAATCTGTGGCTTGAATCATGTCAACTGGATTTCTATTTTCTTAGTGGAAACGTTTCACTCCTTATCCAAGGAGCTTCTTCAGTCTGAGTAAAGTTAGTAAGGGAATCCTTAAATATGTTTCTAGGCTGGCTGTGTGACCTTGCACCTGGGGCTAGGTCATGGTTGTTTTTGAGATGTTTGTTTCTAAGTCCCTTTAACATCTAAAGGAGGATCGTTAAGATTACCCTGCTGCTGTTGAGCTTGTGAAATGGTCTTAATCTTCCTAGGCACAGAAGACAAAGCAGGAAGGAAGATAGGGGAAAGGTTATGCCTGAGGCCCCCACCTCTATTCAAGGAAGGATTTTCCAAGTTGGCATGAATGGATTCCTTGACCCCTCTCTCAAACCACCTATCTTCTCTGTCTAAAATGTGAACATTAATGTCCTCAAATGAGTGTCCTTTTTCCTTTAGATGAAGATAAACTGCTGACTCTGGTCCTGTGGTGTTACTTCTCCTGTGTTGGGCCATCCTCCTGTACAAAGGTTGTTTGGTTTCTCCAATGTAGAGTTCAGAGCACTCCTCACTGCACTGGATTGCATACACTACATTGCTTTCCTTGTGTTTTGGAGTTTGATCTTTGGGGTGTACAAGCCTCTGTCTCAGTGTGTTGGTGGGTTTGAAATATACAGGTATGTGGTGTTTGCCAAATATCCGTTTGATCTTTTCAGACACGCCAGCCATGTAAGGAATGACCAGGTTCTTCCGTTTACTCTGAGTCTCAGCCCTATCTGTCGCTGTTTTAGGTCTGGTAGACTTAGATTTGGTGAAGGCCCAATTTGGATATCCACAGGCCTGCAGAGCTGTTCTCAGATGCTGCTTTTCATTCTTTTTGGAATCCATGGAGGTGGGGATGGTTTCTGCTCTGTGTGACAATGTCCTGATGACTCCTAGTTTGTGCTGCAGTGGATGGTGGGAGTCAAACATCAGGTATTGATCTGTGTGTGTGGGTTTCCTGTAGATCCCTATTTCTAGCTTGCCACCGGTCCCAATGAGGACTTCACAGTCTAGGAATGCCAGTCTGTTGTCCTTGGTGTCTTCTCTGGTGAAGCTAATGTTGGCATCTATAGTGTTTATATGGTCCGTGAAGGCCTGTACTTCCTGGGCCTTGATTTTGACCCAGGTGTCATCCACATACCTAAACCAGTGGGTGGGCACCGTTCCCTGGAATGTGTTGAGTGCTTTCTTCTCCACTTCTTCCATGTATAAATTGGCCACAATGGGTGACACAGGAGAACCCATGGCACAGCCGTGTTTTTGTCTGTAAAAGTCACCTCTGTATGTGAAATAAGTGGTGTTAAGACACAGGTCCAGAAGATGGCAGATCTGGTTTGGGTTGAGATGGCTTCTCCTTTCCAGGGTGCTGTCCTCTTCTAGTCTCTTCCTGACAGCGGATAGAGCATGAGTGGTGGGGATGCTGGTGAAAAGGGAGGACACATCAAAGG
Organism: Charina bottae; assembly: GCA_023362775.1. Classification (NCBI taxonomy): domain Eukaryota; kingdom Metazoa; phylum Chordata; class Lepidosauria; order Squamata; family Charinaidae; genus Charina; species Charina bottae. Next base: position 60,328,618 of record JALMGJ010000006.1, read on the forward strand.
AGACCATAGTTTCATCTGTATCCAGTTTCAGGATCTTTGCTTTGGAAACAAATTCTTCCGAATTATGGATGTGGTGTTCAGAGTGTCCAACTAGAGGTGCTAGTATGGTAGAGAGGTGTTTGGCAATGTTGTATGTTACCGAATTGATGCTGCTGACTATGGGTCGGAGGGGTGTTCCTTCCTTGTGGATCTTAGGAAGTCCGTAGATGCAGGGGATGGCTTCTCCAGGATACAGACGGTGGTAGGTAATCCTATCGATGGAGCCATCATGTTCCAATTGTTTCAAACTGTCTATTGCCTTTTTCTTGTAATTGTTGGTGGGGTCTCTTTTCAGTTTTTCATATGTATGGTGATCCTCCAAAAGTGAGGTAATTTTATTGTGGTAGTCTGCAGTGTTTAGAACCACTGTACATCTTCCTTTGTCAGCAGGTAAAATGGTGATGGTTTCATCTTTGCTGAGGGCTGTCAGGGCTCTCCTCTCTTGGACGGTAAGGTTGGGGGGAGGAGGTTGAGCACTGGACAGAGCTGCAGATATTTTAAGCCGGAGTTGTTCTGCTTCTTCAAAAGGTAGGTGGTTGTTGTGGATGGCAGATTCTGTGGCTGTAATGAGCTCCACAACCGGAACTTGCTTGGGAGTGATGGCAAAATTAAGACCTTTGGCTAGGACATCTCTCTCTGGTTGGGTAAGTTCTCTGTCTGAGAGATTTTTCACCCACATGTTCTTTTTGTCCTCTGTGGTCCTGTTGTTGTTGTTCCTCCCAGCGGTTTCTCCAGTTCCTTGTTTCTGCTTGCTGCGAGAAAGAAGAATGTCAAATTTCTTAGTTTGCCTCTCCTTTGTCTTGTGATGCTGGGCCAGCTGTACTTTATTGCCAAGCTGAATAACTCTATCCAGGATTGGGTCAGGAAGGGTGGCTGTGAGTTCCTGGTGAAGGTTTTCAAAATTGTATTGCAGGGCATCAATGGTGAAGTGGACTTGCCTTATTCTTTCATTTAGAAGATGTCTTTGAGCCTGCTGCAGGATCTGATCTGCTCTGTGACCCTTAACTGTAGATTGCAGGCGTAGGCTTGTCGGGATGAGTCTCTGTTGTCTGCATCTGAGGTTAAAACGTAGGTGGTTTCTATAGTCTGCCACCTTTCTTGCTGTCTTCTCGAATTTCCTTACCAACTTCAGGGTTTCATCCCCAAAATGTATGGCAATATGTCTATGAAGGTTCTCAGTCATCCAGGTGGAACAGTCTGTGGCTTGAATCATGTCAACTGGATTTCTATTTTCTTAGTGGAAACGTTTCACTCCTTATCCAAGGAGCTTCTTCAGTCTGAGTAAAGTTAGTAAGGGAATCCTTAAATATGTTTCTAGGCTGGCTGTGTGACCTTGCACCTGGGGCTAGGTCATGGTTGTTTTTGAGATGTTTGTTTCTAAGTCCCTTTAACATCTAAAGGAGGATCGTTAAGATTACCCTGCTGCTGTTGAGCTTGTGAAATGGTCTTAATCTTCCTAGGCACAGAAGACAAAGCAGGAAGGAAGATAGGGGAAAGGTTATGCCTGAGGCCCCCACCTCTATTCAAGGAAGGATTTTCCAAGTTGGCATGAATGGATTCCTTGACCCCTCTCTCAAACCACCTATCTTCTCTGTCTAAAATGTGAACATTAATGTCCTCAAATGAGTGTCCTTTTTCCTTTAGATGAAGATAAACTGCTGACTCTGGTCCTGTGGTGTTACTTCTCCTGTGTTGGGCCATCCTCCTGTACAAAGGTTGTTTGGTTTCTCCAATGTAGAGTTCAGAGCACTCCTCACTGCACTGGATTGCATACACTACATTGCTTTCCTTGTGTTTTGGAGTTTGATCTTTGGGGTGTACAAGCCTCTGTCTCAGTGTGTTGGTGGGTTTGAAATATACAGGTATGTGGTGTTTGCCAAATATCCGTTTGATCTTTTCAGACACGCCAGCCATGTAAGGAATGACCAGGTTCTTCCGTTTACTCTGAGTCTCAGCCCTATCTGTCGCTGTTTTAGGTCTGGTAGACTTAGATTTGGTGAAGGCCCAATTTGGATATCCACAGGCCTGCAGAGCTGTTCTCAGATGCTGCTTTTCATTCTTTTTGGAATCCATGGAGGTGGGGATGGTTTCTGCTCTGTGTGACAATGTCCTGATGACTCCTAGTTTGTGCTGCAGTGGATGGTGGGAGTCAAACATCAGGTATTGATCTGTGTGTGTGGGTTTCCTGTAGATCCCTATTTCTAGCTTGCCACCGGTCCCAATGAGGACTTCACAGTCTAGGAATGCCAGTCTGTTGTCCTTGGTGTCTTCTCTGGTGAAGCTAATGTTGGCATCTATAGTGTTTATATGGTCCGTGAAGGCCTGTACTTCCTGGGCCTTGATTTTGACCCAGGTGTCATCCACATACCTAAACCAGTGGGTGGGCACCGTTCCCTGGAATGTGTTGAGTGCTTTCTTCTCCACTTCTTCCATGTATAAATTGGCCACAATGGGTGACACAGGAGAACCCATGGCACAGCCGTGTTTTTGTCTGTAAAAGTCACCTCTGTATGTGAAATAAGTGGTGTTAAGACACAGGTCCAGAAGATGGCAGATCTGGTTTGGGTTGAGATGGCTTCTCCTTTCCAGGGTGCTGTCCTCTTCTAGTCTCTTCCTGACAGCGGATAGAGCATGAGTGGTGGGGATGCTGGTGAAAAGGGAGGACACATCAAAGGAGACCATAGTTTCATCTGTATCCAGTTTCAGGATCTTTGCTTTGGAAACAAATTCTTCCGAATTATGGATGTGGTGTTCAGAGTGTCCAACTAGAGGTGCTAGTATGGTAGAGAGGTGTTTGGCAATGTTGTATGTTACCGAATTGATGCTGCTGACTATGGGTCGGAGGGGTGTTCCTTCCTTGTGGATCTTAGGAAGTCCGTAGATGCAGGGGATGGCTTCTCCAGGATACAGACGGTGGTAGGTAATCCTATCGATGGAGCCATCATGTTCCAATTGTTTCAAACTGTCTATTGCCTTTTTCTTGTAATTGTTGGTGGGGTCTCTTTTCAGTTTTTCATATGTATGGTGATCCTCCAAAAGTGAGGTAATTTTATTGTGGTAGTCTGCAGTGTTTAGAACCACTGTACATCTTCCTTTGTCAGCAGGTAAAATGGTGATGGTTTCATCTTTGCTGAGGGCTGTCAGGGCTCTCCTCTCTTGGACGGTAAGGTTGGGGGGAGGAGGTTGAGCACTGGACAGAGCTGCAGATATTTTAAGCCGGAGTTGTTCTGCTTCTTCAAAAGGTAGGTGGTTGTTGTGGATGGCAGATTCTGTGGCTGTAATGAGCTCCACAACCGGAACTTGCTTGGGAGTGATGGCAAAATTAAGACCTTTGGCTAGGACATCTCTCTCTGGTTGGGTAAGTTCTCTGTCTGAGAGATTTTTCACCCACATGTTCTTTTTGTCCTCTGTGGTCCTGTTGTTGTTGTTCCTCCCAGCGGTTTCTCCAGTTCCTTGTTTCTGCTTGCTGCGAGAAAGAAGAATGTCAAATTTCTTAGTTTGCCTCTCCTTTGTCTTGTGATGCTGGGCCAGCTGTACTTTATTGCCAAGCTGAATAACTCTATCCAGGATTGGGTCAGGAAGGGTGGCTGTGAGTTCCTGGTGAAGGTTTTCAAAATTGTATTGCAGGGCATCAATGGTGAAGTGGACTTGCCTTATTCTTTCATTTAGAAGATGTCTTTGAGCCTGCTGCAGGATCTGATCTGCTCTGTGACCCTTAACTGTAGATTGCAGGCGTAGGCTTGTCGGGATGAGTCTCTGTTGTCTGCATCTGAGGTTAAAACGTAGGTGGTTTCTATAGTCTGCCACCTTTCTTGCTGTCTTCTCGAATTTCCTTACCAACTTCAGGGTTTCATCCCCAAAATGTATGGCAATATGTCTATGAAGGTTCTCAGTCATCCAGGTGGAACAGTCTGTGGCTTGAATCATGTCAACTGGATTTCTATTTTCTTAGTGGAAACGTTTCACTCCTTATCCAAGGAGCTTCTTCAGTCTGAGTAAAGTTAGTAAGGGAATCCTTAAATATGTTTCTAGGCTGGCTGTGTGACCTTGCACCTGGGGCTAGGTCATGGTTGTTTTTGAGATGTTTGTTTCTAAGTCCCTTTAACATCTAAAGGAGGATCGTTAAGATTACCCTGCTGCTGTTGAGCTTGTGAAATGGTCTTAATCTTCCTAGGCACAGAAGACAAAGCAGGAAGGAAGATAGGGGAAAGGTTATGCCTGAGGCCCCCACCTCTATTCAAGGAAGGATTTTCCAAGTTGGCATGAATGGATTCCTTGACCCCTCTCTCAAACCACCTATCTTCTCTGTCTAAAATGTGAACATTAATGTCCTCAAATGAGTGTCCTTTTTCCTTTAGATGAAGATAAACTGCTGACTCTGGTCCTGTGGTGTTACTTCTCCTGTGTTGGGCCATCCTCCTGTACAAAGGTTGTTTGGTTTCTCCAATGTAGAGTTCAGAGCACTCCTCACTGCACTGGATTGCATACACTACATTGCTTTCCTTGTGTTTTGGAGTTTGATCTTTGGGGTGTACAAGCCTCTGTCTCAGTGTGTTGGTGGGTTTGAAATATACAGGTATGTGGTGTTTGCCAAATATCCGTTTGATCTTTTCAGACACGCCAGCCATGTAAGGAATGACCAGGTTCTTCCGTTTACTCTGAGTCTCAGCCCTATCTGTCGCTGTTTTAGGTCTGGTAGACTTAGATTTGGTGAAGGCCCAATTTGGATATCCACAGGCCTGCAGAGCTGTTCTCAGATGCTGCTTTTCATTCTTTTTGGAATCCATGGAGGTGGGGATGGTTTCTGCTCTGTGTGACAATGTCCTGATGACTCCTAGTTTGTGCTGCAGTGGATGGTGGGAGTCAAACATCAGGTATTGATCTGTGTGTGTGGGTTTCCTGTAGATCCCTATTTCTAGCTTGCCACCGGTCCCAATGAGGACTTCACAGTCTAGGAATGCCAGTCTGTTGTCCTTGGTGTCTTCTCTGGTGAAGCTAATGTTGGCATCTATAGTGTTTATATGGTCCGTGAAGGCCTGTACTTCCTGGGCCTTGATTTTGACCCAGGTGTCATCCACATACCTAAACCAGTGGGTGGGCACCGTTCCCTGGAATGTGTTGAGTGCTTTCTTCTCCACTTCTTCCATGTATAAATTGGCCACAATGGGTGACACAGGAGAACCCATGGCACAGCCGTGTTTTTGTCTGTAAAAGTCACCTCTGTATGTGAAATAGTTTGATGAAACTATGGTCTCCTTTGATGTGTCCTCCCTTTTCACCAGCATCCCCACCACTCATGCTCTATCCGCTGTCAGGAAGAGACTAGAAGAGGACAGCACCCTGGAAAGGAGAAGCCATCTCAACCCAAACCAGATCTGCCATCTTCTGGACCTGTGTCTTAACACCACTTATTTCACATACAGAGGTGACTTTTACAGACAAAAACACGGCTGTGCCATGGGTTCTCCTGTGTCACCCATTGTGGCCAATTTATACATGGAAGAAGTGGAGAAGAAAGCACTCAACACATTCCAGGGAACGGTGCCCACCCACTGGTTTAGGTATGTGGATGACACCTGGGTCAAAATCAAGGCCCAGGAAGTACAGGCCTTCACGGACCATATAAACACTATAGATGCCAACATTAGCTTCACCAGAGAAGACACCAAGGACAACAGACTGGCATTCCTAGACTGTGAAGTCCTCATTGGGACCGGTGGCAAGCTAGAAATAGGGATCTACAGGAAACCCACACACACAGATCAATACCTGATGTTTGACTCCCACCATCCACTGCAGCACAAACTAGGAGTCATCAGGACATTGTCACACAGAGCAGAAACCATCCCCACCTCCATGGATTCCAAAAAGAATGAAAAGCAGCATCTGAGAACAGCTCTGCAGGCCTGTGGATATCCAAATTGGGCCTTCACCAAATCTAAGTCTACCAGACCTAAAACAGCGACAGATAGGGCTGAGACTCAGAGTAAACGGAAGAACCTGGTCATTCCTTACATGGCTGGCGTGTCTGAAAAGATCAAACGGATATTTGGCAAACACCACATACCTGTATATTTCAAACCCACCAACACACTGAGACAGAGGCTTGTACACCCCAAAGATCAAACTCCAAAACACAAGGAAAGCAATGTAGTGTATGCAATCCAGTGCAGTGAGGAGTGCTCTGAACTCTACATTGGAGAAACCAAACAACCTTTGTACAGGAGGATGGCCCAACACAGGAGAAGTAACACCACAGGACCAGAGTCAGCAGTTTATCTTCATCTAAAGGAAAAAGGACACTCATTTGAGGACATTAATGTTCACATTTTAGACAGAGAAGATAGGTGGTTTGAGAGAGGGGTCAAGGAATCCATTCATGCCAACTTGGAAAATCCTTCCTTGAATAGAGGTGGGGGCCTCAGGCATAACCTTTCCCCTATCTTCCTTCCTGCTTTGTCTTCTGTGCCTAGGAAGATTAAGACCATTTCACAAGCTCAACAGCAGCAGGGTAATCTTAACGATCCTCCTTTAGATGTTAAAGGGACTTAGAAACAAACATCTCAAAAACAACCATGACCTAGCCCCAGGTGCAAGGTCACACAGCCAGCCTAGAAACATATTTAAGGATTCCCTTACTAACTTTACTCAGACTGAAGAAGCTCCTTGGATAAGGAGTGAAACGTTTCCACTAAGAAAATAGAAATCCAGTTGACATGATTCAAGCCACAGACTGTTCCACCTGGATGACTGAGAACCTTCATAGACATATTGCCATACATTTTGGGGATGAAACCCTGAAGTTGGTAAGGAAATTCGAGAAGACAGCAAGAAAGGTGGCAGACTATAGAAACCACCTACGTTTTAACCTCAGATGCAGACAACAGAGACTCATCCCGACAAGCCTACGCCTGCAATCTACAGTTAAGGGTCACAGAGCAGATCAGATCCTGCAGCAGGCTCAAAGACATCTTCTAAATGAAAGAATAAGGCAAGTCCACTTCACCATTGATGCCCTGCAATACAATTTTGAAAACCTTCACCAGGAACTCACAGCCACCCTTCCTGACCCAATCCTGGATAGAGTTATTCAGCTTGGCAATAAAGTACAGCTGGCCCAGCATCACAAGACAAAGGAGAGGCAAACTAAGAAATTTGACATTCTTCTTTCTCGCAGCAAGCAGAAACAAGGAACTGGAGAAACCGCTGGGAGGAACAACAACAACAGGACCACAGAGGACAAAAAGAACATGTGGGTGAAAAATCTCTCAGACAGAGAACTTACCCAACCAGAGAGAGATGTCCTAGCCAAAGGTCTTAATTTTGCCATCACTCCCAAGCAAGTTCCGGTTGTGGAGCTCATTACAGCCACAGAATCTGCCATCCACAACAACCACCTACCTTTTGAAGAAGCAGAACAACTCCGGCTTAAAATATCTGCAGCTCTGTCCAGTGCTCAACCTCCTCCCCCCAACCTTACCGTCCAAGAGAGGAGAGCCCTGACAGCCCTCAGCAAAGATGAAACCATCACCATTTTACCTGCTGACAAAGGAAGATGTACAGTGGTTCTAAACACTGCAGACTACCACAATAAAATTACCTCACTTTTGGAGGATCACCATACATATGAAAAACTGAAAAGAGACCCCACCAACAATTACAAGAAAAAGGCAATAGACAGTTTGAAACAATTGGAACATGATGGCTCCATCGATAGGATTACCTACCACCGTCTGTATCCTGGAGAAGCCATCCCCTGCATCTACGGACTTCCTAAGATCCACAAGGAAGGAACACCCCTCCGACCCATAGTCAGCAGCATCAATTCGGTAACATACAACATTGCCAAACACCTCTCTACCATACTAGCACCTCTAGTTGGACACTCTGAACACCACATCCATAATTCGGAAGAATTTGTTTCCAAAGCAAAGATCCTGAAACTGGATACAGATGAAACTATGGTCTCCTTTGATGTGTCCTCCCTTTTCACCAGCATCCCCACCACTCATGCTCTATCCGCTGTCAGGAAGAGACTAGAAGAGGACAGCACCCTGGAAAGGAGAAGCCATCTCAACCCAAACCAGATCTGCCATCTTCTGGACCTGTGTCTTAACACCACTTATTTCACATACAGAGGTGACTTTTACAGACAAAAACACGGCTGTGCCATGGGTTCTCCTGTGTCACCCATTGTGGCCAATTTATACATGGAAGAAGTGGAGAAGAAAGCACTCAACACATTCCAGGGAACGGTGCCCACCCACTGGTTTAGGTATGTGGATGACACCTGGGTCAAAATCAAGGCCCAGGAAGTACAGGCCTTCACGGACCATATAAACACTATAGATGCCAACATTAGCTTCACCAGAGAAGACACCAAGGACAACAGACTGGCATTCCTAGACTGTGAAGTCCTCATTGGGACCGGTGGCAAGCTAGAAATAGGGATCTACAGGAAACCCACACACACAGATCAATACCTGATGTTTGACTCCCACCATCCACTGCAGCACAAACTAGGAGTCATCAGGACATTGTCACACAGAGCAGAAACCATCCCCACCTCCATGGATTCCAAAAAGAATGAAAAGCAGCATCTGAGAACAGCTCTGCAGGCCTGTGGATATCCAAATTGGGCCTTCACCAAATCTAAGTCTACCAGACCTAAAACAGCGACAGATAGGGCTGAGACTCAGAGTAAACGGAAGAACCTGGTCATTCCTTACATGGCTGGCGTGTCTGAAAAGATCAAACGGATATTTGGCAAACACCACATACCTGTATATTTCAAACCCACCAACACACTGAGACAGAGGCTTGTACACCCCAAAGATCAAACTCCAAAACACAAGGAAAGCAATGTAGTGTATGCAATCCAGTGCAGTGAGGAGTGCTCTGAACTCTACATTGGAGAAACCAAACAACCTTTGTACAGGAGGATGGCCCAACACAGGAGAAGTAACACCACAGGACCAGAGTCAGCAGTTTATCTTCATCTAAAGGAAAAAGGACACTCATTTGAGGACATTAATGTTCACATTTTAGACAGAGAAGATAGGTGGTTTGAGAGAGGGGTCAAGGAATCCATTCATGCCAACTTGGAAAATCCTTCCTTGAATAGAGGTGGGGGCCTCAGGCATAACCTTTCCCCTATCTTCCTTCCTGCTTTGTCTTCTGTGCCTAGGAAGATTAAGACCATTTCACAAGCTCAACAGCAGCAGGGTAATCTTAACGATCCTCCTTTAGATGTTAAAGGGACTTAGAAACAAACATCTCAAAAACAACCATGACCTAGCCCCAGGTGCAAGGTCACACAGCCAGCCTAGAAACATATTTAAGGATTCCCTTACTAACTTTACTCAGACTGAAGAAGCTCCTTGGATAAGGAGTGAAACGTTTCCACTAAGAAAATAGAAATCCAGTTGACATGATTCAAGCCACAGACTGTTCCACCTGGATGACTGAGAACCTTCATAGACATATTGCCATACATTTTGGGGATGAAACCCTGAAGTTGGTAAGGAAATTCGAGAAGACAGCAAGAAAGGTGGCAGACTATAGAAACCACCTACGTTTTAACCTCAGATGCAGACAACAGAGACTCATCCCGACAAGCCTACGCCTGCAATCTACAGTTAAGGGTCACAGAGCAGATCAGATCCTGCAGCAGGCTCAAAGACATCTTCTAAATGAAAGAATAAGGCAAGTCCACTTCACCATTGATGCCCTGCAATACAATTTTGAAAACCTTCACCAGGAACTCACAGCCACCCTTCCTGACCCAATCCTGGATAGAGTTATTCAGCTTGGCAATAAAGTACAGCTGGCCCAGCATCACAAGACAAAGGAGAGGCAAACTAAGAAATTTGACATTCTTCTTTCTCGCAGCAAGCAGAAACAAGGAACTGGAGAAACCGCTGGGAGGAACAACAACAACAGGACCACAGAGGACAAAAAGAACATGTGGGTGAAAAATCTCTCAGACAGAGAACTTACCCAACCAGAGAGAGATGTCCTAGCCAAAGGTCTTAATTTTGCCATCACTCCCAAGCAAGTTCCGGTTGTGGAGCTCATTACAGCCACAGAATCTGCCATCCACAACAACCACCTACCTTTTGAAGAAGCAGAACAACTCCGGCTTAAAATATCTGCAGCTCTGTCCAGTGCTCAACCTCCTCCCCCCAACCTTACCGTCCAAGAGAGGAGAGCCCTGACAGCCCTCAGCAAAGATGAAACCATCACCATTTTACCTGCTGACAAAGGAAGATGTACAGTGGTTCTAAACACTGCAGACTACCACAATAAAATTACCTCACTTTTGGAGGATCACCATACATATGAAAAACTGAAAAGAGACCCCACCAACAATTACAAGAAAAAGGCAATAGACAGTTTGAAACAATTGGAACATGATGGCTCCATCGATAGGATTACCTACCACCGTCTGTATCCTGGAGAAGCCATCCCCTGCATCTACGGACTTCCTAAGATCCACAAGGAAGGAACACCCCTCCGACCCATAGTCAGCAGCATCAATTCGGTAACATACAACATTGCCAAACACCTCTCTACCATACTAGCACCTCTAGTTGGACACTCTGAACACCACATCCATAATTCGGAAGAATTTGTTTCCAAAGCAAAGATCCTGAAACTGGATACAGATGAAACTATGGTCTCCTTTGATGTGTCCTCCCTTTTCACCAGCATCCCCACCACTCATGCTCTATCCGCTGTCAGGAAGAGACTAGAAGAGGACAGCACCCTGGAAAGGAGAAGCCATCTCAACCCAAACCAGATCTGCCATCTTCTGGACCTGTGTCTTAACACCACTTATTTCACATACAGAGGTGACTTTTACAGACAAAAACACGGCTGTGCCATGGGTTCTCCTGTGTCACCCATTGTGGCCAATTTATACATGGAAGAAGTGGAGAAGAAAGCACTCAACACATTCCAGGGAACGGTGCCCACCCACTGGTTTAGGTATGTGGATGACACCTGGGTCAAAATCAAGGCCCAGGAAGTACAGGCCTTCACGGACCATATAAACACTATAGATGCCAACATTAGCTTCACCAGAGAAGACACCAAGGACAACAGACTGGCATTCCTAGACTGTGAAGTCCTCATTGGGACCGGTGGCAAGCTAGAAATAGGGATCTACAGGAAACCCACACACACAGATCAATACCTGATGTTTGACTCCCACCATCCACTGCAGCACAAACTAGGAGTCATCAGGACATTGTCACACAGAGCAGAAACCATCCCCACCTCCATGGATTCCAAAAAGAATGAAAAGCAGCATCTGAGAACAGCTCTGCAGGCCTGTGGATATCCAAATTGGGCCTTCACCAAATCTAAGTCTACCAGACCTAAAACAGCGACAGATAGGGCTGAGACTCAGAGTAAACGGAAGAACCTGGTCATTCCTTACATGGCTGGCGTGTCTGAAAAGATCAAACGGATATTTGGCAAACACCACATACCTGTATATTTCAAACCCACCAACACACTGAGACAGAGGCTTGTACACCCCAAAGATCAAACTCCAAAACACAAGGAAAGCAATGTAGTGTATGCAATCCAGTGCAGTGAGGAGTGCTCTGAACTCTACATTGGAGAAACCAAACAACCTTTGTACAGGAGGATGGCCCAACACAGGAGAAGTAACACCACAGGACCAGAGTCAGCAGTTTATCTTCATCTAAAGGAAAAAGGACACTCATTTGAGGACATTAATGTTCACATTTTAGACAGAGAAGATAGGTGGTTTGAGAGAGGGGTCAAGGAATCCATTCATGCCAACTTGGAAAATCCTTCCTTGAATAGAGGTGGGGGCCTCAGGCATAACCTTTCCCCTATCTTCCTTCCTGCTTTGTCTTCTGTGCCTAGGAAGATTAAGACCATTTCACAAGCTCAACAGCAGCAGGGTAATCTTAACGATCCTCCTTTAGATGTTAAAGGGACTTAGAAACAAACATCTCAAAAACAACCATGACCTAGCCCCAGGTGCAAGGTCACACAGCCAGCCTAGAAACATATTTAAGGATTCCCTTACTAACTTTACTCAGACTGAAGAAGCTCCTTGGATAAGGAGTGAAACGTTTCCACTAAGAAAATAGAAATCCAGTTGACATGATTCAAGCCACAGACTGTTCCACCTGGATGACTGAGAACCTTCATAGACATGCTCCCTAAATCTTTTTTGAGAGAGTGACTCTCTCTATATAAAGTAAATAAATATGTTGAATGAAACATGCTCTTTGAACTGTCCTCTCAGGTTTATATTAATTTAATAATGTGGTCAGTAAACCATTTTTTCTGTTAGTTTTGCCCTGAATAAGTTTATTTACTGTGATTCCATGTCCTTATCCTATGGAATTTACAGGAAGATCTTTGATGACTAATGGATTATGTGATCTAATCATGTACTAAGCATCTCCAAGAGAGGATTTAAGTTTCAGAAAGTTCAGTGTTTATCCACTAGGTGGTAGAAATCTGTCGTCAGAGAAATGGGTTGTATAGGAAGGTTATTTTATTATGAAGGATAAAGACAACATTGCTTTAATATATTATGTGTCATCAAGTCAACATCAACTCTTAGTGACCACAAAGATACCACATTTTTTTCCAGAAACGTATATAGATTTTCTCCAGGAGCTTGAATATAAGCTTAGTATATATCAATAAAAATTAGTTACCTGACTCCTGAAGAGGCCATCAGAATTATTCTTAATTCTGACTTTGACATAAATGCAAATTAATTAACTGTTATGTGTGTTTTAGAAGAAATGAAGGGACTTGAATTACATATGATCCCTCAGCCTCTATGCACAGATTCATTTGTAACTCTGTGATCATGATATTCAAGGGAGAATGATCTCATGCATCCTATGCACCAAGTCAAGCCCCACTGTGTTGAATGAGAATAGCTTCCAACTAAGTACGCATAGAACTGCAGCCATGTCACGACCAATAAAATAATAAATAAAATAAAATAATAACATGTTTGAAATTTCCCTGCACAGAAGTATTTTAGAAGATTCCAGTAGTTGCAACAAAATGATAAAAGTTTATTGTAAACAATCAATGGACAATATATAACAATGCAACCAGCCTAATCCTAAGCATGTTATTTCAGACAATAAGCCTCACAGAGAGTAATGGGGCTTGCTTTTAAGTAAATAAAATCGATCGATAATTAATTTACTAGGACAGTCTCACTAAAATCAATAGAATATAAACCAGTCATGATTCCTTTAGGCCATAGCTTTCCAAACTGTGTGTCATGACACAGTACTGTGTCGCCTGCGGGGCCCAGATGTGTCGCGAAAAAACCTGGAAGCGCTGATGGCGTGGCGGCGGGCCATCAGTGCTTCCAGGTTTTAGCGTGACACACCAGGACGCCATGGTGTGTGAAAACCCGAAAGCGCCACGGCGGTGCTTCCGGGTTTTCGTGCGCCACCGTTGGTGTGTCGCCAACGGAAAAAGTTTGGAAAGCCCTGCTTTAGGCCCACTGATTTCAGTTACTCTCTTCTTAGTATAAGTAAGACAGGATCCAACTCTTTATTCCAGTCCTATACCTACTGATTCTTCACAGGAAAGTTTATTTTGCACACCATAAAATTAGCCTAAATTAATCTGTGCAGTTCATTGGTTTTCTTTAAAGACCCAATTAGAACAATAAAGGGCTGCATTTTAAAATTCCATGACCAAATTTTCTTACCTGTTTTTTTTGTTTTACTCATTCTCCAGTCCCACCCCTTCCCTATTCATGAGAACTGTTTATCAGATGTTCTTCCTTCCTTCCTGACTTTGAATGTGGGTTCTGATTACTTCCAAAGGTACCCATTTCAGTACTGTGTTCTTTTTCAGACTTTTTTCTGATAAAGGTCGCTGTCTGTCTAAACAATAACCGGAATAACAGGCAAGTTCGGCCTCGGAGTACAAAATGAAGCAGGGCAAAGGCTAATAGAGTTTTGTCAAGAGAACACGCCGGTCCTAGCAAACACTCTTTTCCAACAACACAAGAGACGACTCTACACATGGACATCACCAGATGGTCAATACTGAAATCAGATTGATTATATACTTTGCGGCCAAACATAGAGAAGCTCTATACAATCAGCAAAAACAAGACCTGGAGCTGACTGTGGCTCAGATCATGAGCTTCTTATCGCAAAATTTAGGCTTAAATTGAAGAATGTAGGGAAAACCACTAGACCATTCAGGCATGACCTAAACCATATCCCCTACGGATATACAGTGGAGGTGAGGAATAGATTTAAAGGATTAGATCTGGTAGACAGAGTGCCTGAAGAACTATGGATGGAGGTGCGTAACATTGTACAGGAGGCAGCAACTAAAACCATCCCAAAGAAAAAGAAATGCAAGAAAGCAAAGTGGCTGTCTGATGAGGCTTTACGAATAGCTGAGGAAAGAAGGGAAGCAAAAGGCAAGGGAGAAAGGGAAAGATATAACCAACTGAATGCAGAATTCCAGAGAATAGCAAGGAGAGATAAGAAGGCCTTCTTAAATGAACAATGCAAAGAAATCGAGGAAAACAATCATCATCATCATTGGCGATCACTTGTAGCCGAGTAAGATTGTCTTCCAAAGGTAAAATTTTAACGGTGGATCCGTAAGTGGCTATAAAGGCCAATTCTGGATCCGCACAACCTCCCACAATGAGGGCATAGGAAAACAATAGAATGGGGAAGACTAGAGATCTCTTCAAGAAAATCGGAGATATCAAGGGAACGTTTTGTGCAAAGATGGGCATGATAAAGGACAAAAAAGGCAGGGACCTAACAGAAGCAGAAGAGATTAAGAAGAGGTGGCAAGAATACACAGAAGAACTATACAAGAAAGATCTTAATATCCCTGATAAATACAATGGTGTGGTCACTGACCTTGAGCCGGACATCCTAGAGAGTGAAGTCAAGTGGGCCTTAGGAAGCATTACTAACAACAAAGCTAGTGGAGAAGACAGTATCCCAGCTGAGCTATTTAAAATCCTAAAAGATGATGCTGTTAAAGTGCTGCACTCAATATGCCAACAAATTTGGAAAACTCAACAGTGGCCACAGGATTGGAAAAGGTCAGTTTACGTTCCAATTCCAAAGAAAGGCAATGCCAAAGAATGTTCAAACTACCGTACAATTGCGCTCATTTCACATGCTAGCAAGGTTATGCTCAAAATCCTACAAGCTAGGCTTCAGCAGTATGTGAACCGAGAACTACCAGAAGTGCAAGCTGGGTTTCGAAGAGGCAGAGGAACTAGAGATCAGATTGCCAACATTCGCTGGATCATGGAAAAAGCAAGAGAGTTCCAGAAAAACATCTACTTCTGCTTCATTGACTACGCTAAAGCCTTTGATTGTGTGGATCACAACAAACTGTGGCAAATTCTTAAAGAGATGGGAGTACCAGACCACCTTACCTGTCTCCTGAGAAACCTGTATGTGGGTCAAGAAGCAACAGTTAGAACCGGACATGGAACAACCGACTGGTTCAAAATTGGGAAAGGAGTACGACAAGGCTGTATATTATCACCCTGCTTATTTAACTCATATGCAGAGTACATCATGAGAAATGCCGGGCTGGATGAATCACAAGCCGGAGTTAAGATTGCCAGGAGAAATATCAACAACCTCAGATATGCAGACAATACCACCCTAATGGCAGAAAGTGAAGAGGAACTAAAGAGCCTCTTGATGAGGGTGAAAGGAGAGAGTGCAAAAGCTGGCTTGAAACTCAACATTAAAAAAAACCCAGATCATGGCATCTGGTCCCATCACTTCCTGGCAAATAGAAGGGGAAGATATGGAAGCAGTGACAGATTTTATTTTCTTGGGCTCCAAGATCACCGCAGACGGTGACTGCAGCCATGAAATTAAAAGACGCTTGCTCCTTGGGAGGAAAGCTATGGCAAACCTAGACAGCATATTAAAAAGCAGAGACATCACCTTGCCGACAAAGGTCCGTATAGTTAAAGCTATGGTTTTTCCAGTAGTAATGTATGGCTGTGAGAGTTGGACCATAAGGAAGGCTGAGCGCCGAAGAATTGATGCTTTCGAACTGTGGTGCTGGAGAAGACTCTTAAGTGTCCCTTGGACTGCAAGGAGGTCAAACCAGTCAATCCTAAAGGAAATCAACCCTGACTGCTCATTGGAAGGACAGATGCTGAAGCTGAAGCTCAAATACTCTGGCCACCTAATGCGAAGAGAGGACTCACTGGAAAAGACCCTGATGCTGGGAAAGACTGAAGGCAAAAGGAGGAGGGGACAGCAGAGGATGAGATGGTTAGATAGCATCACCGATGTAATGAACATGAATTTGAGTAAACTCTGGGAGACAGTGGAGGACAGGAAGGCCTGGCGTGCTATGGTCCATGAGGTCACGAAGAGTCGGACACGACTAAACGACGGAACAACAACAACTGTCTAAACCAGTTCTCAAAACTTTGCTATACTGCACTTTCCTAAACTAATAAAAATGAATCCCCGAGACCCTGATGGTTATAGATCAGTGCTACCCTTACTTCCATACTGAGCCCAGGTATCTTCCACATTCAAGTAGTCTTGATCCCTCCTGAGCACAGGTCCAGCTTCTTTAATCAGGTTTCTCCTGAGTAGCCCTATTAGGCCCAGCTGCTCTTCAGCATAGGCCAGTGCCTCTATGCCTCTCTGCAGACCCAGCCAATATTCTTGAGCTCCTGAGAGGGGTCAGAGTTCTGGAAGTCCAGGGAAGAAATGGTAGGGCCAGTTGCTGACTCAGAATCATGGGTAGCAACACATGGTCTGCTTTCTAGGCTATTTCCTCCTCCTCCTCTTGTCTGAGGAAGTCTTTTGAAACCAGACGTGACAGCAGTTTGGGGCCACCTAAATAAGTGGAACACTACAATATGTTAGAGTTCATTAATATGAAAAACAACATAATATCCTTAATATTATGGTCTACCGCTTTGTTCCTCCGCTCACCACGCAAAGAATCCGGCTGCGGGTCACCCACTGGGCTCTGAAAACGTGGAGTAGAGCAAAGATCTCCGATCAAAGGACCACAAAAGTCCAAGTACTTAAGTGGCCGCTTCCACCCTCGCCTACCTTTCAGCGAGCCAGAGGTTCACTGAAAGCTGCTGCTGCAGTGACTCGTACAACGTCGCGTGTGTTTAGACGCGTGAAAACGGAGCTCCGAAATCAAAGCAGGAGACACGGAGGGGAAGCGCGTCCAGGACTGTGCTCATTTATGTCTACGGTTGCCGTAGCTCCAGGTTTAGAAGCGCGGGGGCGCGTGCCTCGGTTCTCCCGCTACCATGGCAATGGCTTTCATCCCTCGGCGTCGGCAGGATGAGTGTCGCGGATGGCGGTGCCGCGGAGCGCCCTCTCCCGCCGGCCGAACGGGTCGGATCACCAAAACGCACGCCCGCGGCCCCGCAGGGAGATCTCTAGCTCTGCACCGCCAACCAGAGACACCTATTCCACCATTTCCGCGGACTTCATGACTGCCATCGCGCACACTCAAGCGCGAGCGCAGGGCTTACTGCGCACGGCTATAGCCAGCGAGCGAGCTAAGCGCTGGTCTGAGGTAAAGGGCGCCCCATCTGGGCTCGTAGAGCGGCCCGCGCGGCGAGCAAATTCTGGATGGATTTGCGCTCCCGGCGCAATTGCACCGTGTTAGGCGATGGATGATCCTGGTGCTGGGCGCCCGTCGAGCAGCGTTCACTGCAAATTCCAAAACTGAAAACTAGCATGGCCTTTGGCTGGGCGTTTTGGGGAGTTGTGGTTCAAAACAAGTTAGGAAGACTACTTCCGAGGAGAGTAACTTCAAATGACCGAATGGGAGAGGCACTGGCTTTCACTTCAGACTTTTTCTCTATCCAGAGCAGTTTCTGGACTTTCAGTGGTTTTCTGACATTTAGAGTTCAACGGATGGAATTTCGTTTTCCGTAGATGGCAGATTCAGGGGAAATCTCACAGCGTTATCTCCTGGTTGAGAGCCTGTGCACCACAGACATCAAGCCATGAGGGAGAGTAGAAATGCGAAGCCTGTTTCCATGCAATCACTCTCTGTGCTCTGGAGTGGGGCTTTCTTTTCTCTTTTCCAGATAAATAACCTGAAACTTGCTTGAAGGTTAAGGTGCCTGGAATTCTGAGCCACTTAAACTTTTCAGAATTCTCTCCTTTGTGTCTTTCTTTGGCACAGTGGCATGGCAGAACTTAAAAGAATTGGCATTTCTTTTTATTTCTGCCTCTTAAATTTGCTGTTTTTTTAAAATATAAATAAACTCTTGTTTTTATTGCGAATACTGGCTGTATTCTCCTGACATGCTAAACCAAAGTCTCTGCTAGGTTCATATAATACGCTGTGCCCAAACAAAGCATATTATGACTTCACACAATGGCCTGATGCACACAGCATGCTAAGGGGTGGTTGGTTTAGTTGCCATGGTTAGCAAACCACAAGGGTTATGAGATCACAGCCAATGTATCTTGCAGAAAGGGGGGGGGGCAGGGACTGATTTGTCTGCTGTCTTGTTTATCGTGGCTGAAGTAGAAAATCTTGCCATATTGTGAAGGACTGTAGACCTGGCCTTGGGAATGGAGAGGGAATGTGCAAACTGTTAAGAGGGGACTTTCAGAAACAATTACTTAGTCCCAAGAAAGAGGAAAGTGTGAGAAAGAAAGTCAAAATAACCCTGCTGCATCTAGGATGGGGCAGAGAGAAACTCTTGAGGGTCTTTTATGTTTGTTATCAGCCCTTTGAGGTAGGCATGGCAGAGATTCCAGGAATGGTCTTTATTGCTGCAGGATAGAATAACAATGTTGAAAATCTGTCAGAGTTTCTCTCTGCCCCTTCTTATACCAAACAAAATCAAGGTGAGGTTATTCTGAGTTCCTTTCTCATACTTTCCTTTTTCTCAGGATTGAGAAAACCCCCCCCTTTAATGGCCCCTTCATTCCTTCCCCATTCACACATACAGATTCTTAAATAAGTTTGCTCTCAGTCCTCATGCTTTTTAAAAAAAATTGTTTTCAGGCAATAGAGCATTATAGAAGATTGCTAAACTGCTTGAGTAAAAGGAATTTTCCTGCACAATATGTTCCTGCTCCTACCTGTAAATTGCTGGTAATTTCAATCTGAAAATTTTCTATATAGTGTATTAACTTAAAACCATACATACTTGTTGATTTGGTTATGGAGTATGGGTGGAAGCAGTCTAACTTTAGACACTAAATTTAGATTCAAGGGCAGAGCTTTCCAAACTTTTCATGTTGGTGACACACTTTTTAGACATGCATCATTTCGCGACACACTCTTACAGCAGGGCACAAGGCAGGCACTAGGACCTGCACGGAATCCTGGCAGGGCAGGTTTGGAGGCAGCAGGGCACAAGGCAGGCACTAGGACCTGCATGGAATCCTGGCAGGGCTCCGAGGCAGCAGCAGCCGCGACACACCCAGACACTGCAGCCGACACACTAACGTGTCACGACACACAGTTTGGAAAGCTCTGTTCAAGGGAAACTTGCTCTTCCTTTGTTTTAACTCTTTGTATTCGGCTTCTTCCTGCAAACATTTTTTTTTCTCTTAAAACTGGATTAGACATATAGGAAGTTGCATTCTAACACTTCTGGCTTTTTGCCACATCTATTCCATTCTGTGTGCCTGCTTCCAACAAACCTCCATTTATCTTTTGATATTGTATAGTCTATAACAAGGATTAAATATACTTTTCAGAGTGGAAGAAGTGGTGGTCTTTAAGGTGCAACAAAATTCTGTCAGATTTATTCCAACAGACAAATTTAATTTTCCATAATTTCAAGTGGGATTTAATCCACAAAATTTACACTATAATACACTTGTTAATTTTTAAACCCCTCCCCCAAGGACTTTTTACATGCCTTTTAAGATCCCTGGATACAATGCTATCTTTTTCTGTTACCATAAATTGCCATTGAAAGGGGTTCTACCTCAGCTCCATTCATATATTATTCAAGGGATGGATTGTGCTCTTGATCTCATCCCTGGCACATTACCAAGACCAGCCTCTAGACACTTACAGATTAGTATAGAGAAAAAAGCCTCCTTGCTAGGATGACCATGTTTCCTTGAGACAAAAACGGGACAAGAGAAACCGAGAGCTGGAAGTAGCTGGAGCGGCACGAAAGAGACAGAGCAGCTGTCCGCTATCAGCGTGCAGCAAAGGAGTTGGGAGTTGGAGGGAACCCGGAAGAGGAATCGCCTCCGCCTATTGCGCTGCTCAGCCCCTCTCCCACCTCTTTTGCCGTGCGCTGATAGGCGGAGGCGATTCATCTTCCGGGTTCCCTCCAATCAGCTGCTCTGGCTCTTTCGTGCCGCTCCAGCTACTTCCGGCTCTCGGTTCTGGCATGGCGGCAGCTGGCCTGGCAGCAGGGACAGGCTAGTTCCTGACAGGTTTTTTAAAAAATGGGACAAAATTGACTTTTATATTAAAACGACGGGACAGTCCAGAAATGTTAAAAAAGCGGGACTGTCCCTTTCAAAACGGGACGTATGGTCAGCCTACTCCTTGCACAACTGCTGAACATATGGTGTCAGGGAGTTCATATATATCTGGAACATCTGTTCATTCAAGAGGTCTTGCTTTCTACAAGAAGATCAGAAGGTAGCATGGGAAATTATTAATGCTAACCAAATGCAATGAAATTATAAGCAAGCTTTGGAGCTTTCTAAATCGTTTGCTACGATGGATGCTAAAGAAAATCAGGTGGTGAAAGAGAAATGTTAGCATAAATTATGCACTAACTACACTTTTATGAGAGTAAGGAGGTTAAACAGATGAAATTGGATTTCCCCCATAAACTGCAAAATTGCAGCACCCAAGCTTACTGGATCAAATCATAGATACAGGCCGTTCAATTCCCCATTCCTTGAAAATATTGCATTTATTTGGTTCATTTTTAAAAAGGAATTAGAATCAATATTATTCAATATTAGAATATTGAATCTAATATTCACTGTATTTTTAAATAAAATTTATGGAAATCTCATCATTAATAATGGGTGGTAATCACAGTTTTTAGTGTCTGACATTTGCAAACTGTTTGAAATAAAAATGGAAAGAGTAGTTAAGTAATTTGATATCCTAATTCTTTCATTTCAGGTGTTTGAAACTTATTATCATATAGGTGTAGCTTTTCAAAATATGCATAACCATCATGAAGCTTTGGAAGAGTTTACTTTTGCATTAGAAACTGCATATATTCCCAAGGTATGGAATTATAATTTATGTCATGTGCACAGTGCATTAAACTACAATTTTGTCAGATGGAGAAATAGTCACCTTGCGTTCATGATCTGTCATGGCAATTGAATTTCTATATTTTTAGGAATTGTTGAATCAAAGGACTGTGATTAGAAATGCTGCTTTTCATAAATTTGAATTTATTATTTTACATTGATCCTCAAATGCTTGGGATAAAGGGAAAATGTTAGTGCATTTTTGTTGAAAACGTTAGTTAGTTATTGTATGGGTTGAGAATATCAATCAAAGTGAATTTGATTGTGATGCCTTCTAGATATGGGCTAGATATGGGCTCTATCAAAGGGGCGTGGTGGCTCAGCGGGTAAGACACCAGGCTTGTCGATCGGAAGATTGCAAGTTCGAATCCCTAGCCCCGTGTGATGGAGTGAGCTCCCGCACTCGCCCCAGCTCTTGCCAACCTAGCAAATCGAAAGCATGCAAATGCAAGTAGATAAATAGGTACCACTTTGGTGGGTAGGTAACAGCGTTCCGCACGCGTCATGCGGCCACATGACCGTGGAAGCGCCTTCAGACAGCGCTGGCTCTTTGGCTAATAAACGGAGATGAGCACCGGCCCCTAGAGTTGGACACGACTGCACAAATGTGCGGGGGGAACCTTTACCTTTACCTATGGGCTCTATCAAGGATTCTAGTTTGATATGTCTAGAGGGCTTCCTGTTGGAAAATTCTGACCTAAATATATATTTAGGGAATTATAATCTCTTAGAGGCCTTTTAAATTAACGGCTTCTAGCTTTGTCACTCAAAAACCATTGTGAAATTATTCCATTTTTGTTATTTTGTTAGGCAGATTAAAACAAATAGAAGCATTGAGAAATGACTAGTCAGTTATAAATATAAAACAATCGAAGAGAATATTTGTAGCTCAGAGTTGAACTGTGGAGTCCTTGGTGCTCTCTAACAAGGCTCAGAGAGCACCAAGGACTCCACAATATAAAACAATACCTATGCCCCTGTAATTTTTTCTGAATGAGGTATGGTGAGTGCACAATTAAAATCCAGATGCAGTCTTACTTAGCAACAGCTACACCAGGGCTTTCCAAAGTTTTCCCGTGGCGACACACCAACTGCTGTTGGTGTGTCGCCGCGGGAAAACCCGGAAGTGCCGCCGTTGCGGCAGCGCGCAAAACCCCGCAAGCGCTGCTGCCGCTTTCGGTTTTTGCATACCACCGTTGGTGTGTCGCTGCGGGAAAACCCGAAAGCGCTGATGATGATCAGCGCTTCCGGGTTGTGTGGCGACACACCAGACTGTCTGTGGCAACACACTTTTGTGTCGCGACACACAGTTTGGAAAGCTCTGAGCTACACTAATAACCTTTTGCTCAAACTGTTAAGACAATATCCTATGATATATTTATGAGTACAGTGTACATTAAATACATTTAAAAAGCAATGGGAAAGACTACACTAATTAATGAAGTATCCTATTCCCATCAGTGGACATTCAGAAACCATCTGTGGTATATTCTTCTCTGATGAGATGAACTTCTCATTCTTGTAGATTTCCCTATGGATCTCAATGGAATTCAGCATTTACACAATGAAAAGCACTTTCCAATTTAAATTTATTTATTTATTTAGATGTATAGGTTGCCAAATCTGAAGATTCAAGACAGTATGCTGAATAAGAACATCATCAAAACAGTATAAAACATAAACAATGTTCATACTTGTACATACAGAAGTATAACACATTGATGAAAAATACCTTAAATAAATTATTCATCCTCTATAAGTTGGGATCACAAATGGAAAAGCTAGGTTTTCTACAGGATGGCAGGGACAGCAACAGAGAAGGCACGGCTCTGGGATCCCATGAGATGTGCTGTTTAAAAATAAAGATGCTCATTCTTTATTTTTATTTAGATTATTTTTATGGATGCCTAACTCATGAATTGTGACTCTCTGGGAAGCTAAGATAGGATTAAAACCAAAGCCAAAGTTAACCAACATGAATAAAAACACTAGCAAAACATCTCACAGTTGAAGCCAAACTGCAATCCTATTCACATTCCAACCATTGCAGACAGTCTCATTCAGTGTCCTGGCCCAATGTTCATGGAAAGAACTAAGTTTACAAGGCCTTATGGAAGGCCAACAGGGTTGGGGCCACCTGAATCTCAGTGGCTATGCTGTTCCAAACGGCAAGCACTGCAACGGAGAAGGCATACTTCCTGGGTCCCATCAGATGAACTGTTTAGTAGAAGGATCCAGATCATGCCCACACTGTTGGAACTTGTGGATTAGACAGAAACAATCGGTGATAGGCAGTCCTGCAAAAACCTGGTCCTGTGGGTTTTATAAGTGGCAATCAGGACCTTGAATTGCACTAATAAGCCTATTGGAGTTCATGAAGTAGTAGTGTTAATGGGCATATTCCTATGGTGGACCCCTAACTACTCACATCTTTGCATTCTGGACCAGTTGTAGGTTCTGGAAGGTCTTCAAAGGCAGCCCCATGCAATAGTCCAGGCAGGAGGTGCTCAAGGCATGAGTGACTATGAGTAGGGCTTCCTAATCCAGTTGGCATACAAGATGGATTTGTGCAAAGGCCTTCCTCGCTATCGCTGCTGCCTGCTCTTCAAACGAGAGCTGAAAATCCAACAGAACCCCCCAACTGCACACCAGTGCTGTCAGATGGAGTGGAACCTCATACAGATCTGAAAATGGAAAGTCCCTAGAGCCAGGGTGGCCTAAAACCCACAGCCACTTAGTTTAGCTAAGGCAAAATCTGTTCTTCACGATTCAGACTTTCACAGCTTACAGATACTGAGAAAGTATCAGCATCCCTTAATGGTATCCCTTGGCGGGCCAAAGATAGAGATCTATAACTGAATATCATTGGCATATTGATGATAATTAATCCCATGCAGATGGATGACCTCAGCTAGCAGCTTCATGTAGATGTTAAATAAAAGTGGGGAGAGATCATGCCCACCCTGCCTAATGACCAGAGATAATTGGAAAAAGGTGATCCTGTAAATAAATCAGTTAACCTTCATAGTGCTTAATGATGGTTGGATCTTGTCACTGTCTTCCATTTTAGCAGTTGTATCATAAAGAGTTGCGTCTGTTTAATGTACATGCAATTTCTGTTTGACCTGAGGTTCTATGAATTGGATCCAATATTAAAAATTACTGATATTTCTAGCATCATTTTAAAAAAACCTGAAAATGACCCAAATTATAAATACAAAAATGGGAAACAATGTTTTAAAATCTAGTTAGGAATGAATGTGTGTGTGTATGTATATACATACATGTATCTCCATGTATCTCTCCTTCAAGTCTGTCTTGATTCCTGGCAATTGCCTGAACTAGTCCCTGCAATTTTCTTGGCAAAATTTTCAGAAGTGGTTTGCCCTTGCTTGCTTCCTAGGGCTAGCGATAGTGACTAACCCAAGGTCACCCAGCTGGCTTTGTGCCTAAGGCAGGACTAGAACTCAAGTTTCCCAGTTTTTAGTCTGGTACCTTTGACTACTGCACCAGCTGGCTATTTTAAATATATGGTTTATGCTTTTAAATAGTCTTTGTAGATAATTTGTATTAAGGAAAATCAATGCATAATTGAATAAAATGCATTAAGAGACTAAAAGATATTTTCAGATACTGTAGATCTGAAGCTGTAAGCTATTCCTTCTTTATACAAAACTGAGATGTGAAAAATACATTCCTATGGATATTTATTCCTGTGATGTTTTATATAACATTTTTGCATAATGCTTTTTGTTAGAAAGAAGTAGACTAGATTACCAGCCTTAGTTGCATCCATGCTACAAACAGCATATTATTCTAATGGTAAGGACAGTACCACTCAATTTTGGCACATTTTGCCCAGTATAACACAAGTACAACCAAACAGGGTGTAAGATGAGGATGTTTAATGTTCCCTTGGTTGATTAATATATTTATAAATAAATGTATAAGGAATGCTTTGGTGAGAATGGAAGGCTATGGATTGTGCACGTTCTTTTGTATGCAGACAATGCTGTGTTGCTGCCTTAGAATTCAAATGATTTGCAGCAAATGTTAGATTGTATTATGCAGTGTGGAGTATGGATCTGAAAATTAATGTATCAAAGACCAAGGCAGCTGTATTTGAAAGGAAAAATAGAGTGAATGATTACAAGTTATACAAAAGCAGTAAAAAAATCAGAGCAAATAGATGAATTTGTTTACCCGAGTAGAATGTTTACTAAAAGTAGGGAAATGCATGGAGAAATTTGAAGGTGTACAAATGCTGATAGAAAAATAATAGTGGTATATGGTCTATTGTAAGGAATGAGTATTTATGAAAAGAAGTGAAAGTGGCTGTGTATAGAAGTGTGCTTCTGTCGACTTTGCTATGTAGAAATGAGAGTTGGGTATGGTGGGAGAAACCTGAAATAAATTTAATAAAGTGAGAATGGCTTACTTAAGAGTATGTGTTATTAAAAAAAGAAGAGATGGGGTTAAGAATGGGTGAGTGGAAAGAACAAATAGTGTCAAATTGTAAAACAAGTATATGTAGAAATAGTGACTCGGTTGAGTGGAAGGGGAAATCCTAGAAATTGTGGTTGGATAGAGTTGATGAGATCCTCAAAAGACAAGTGAGAAGAACAGAAGTCACTATTTTAAGCAGTGTATGGAGATAACAGAAGCAAGGCTGGTTTGCAAAGCTAGAAAGGTATTGAAAGGTGTAGTGAATGGAGTTCATGAAGCTGGATTTACCTCTATTTCTTTTTATTTTCTCTTACCTCATACCTTTACGTTCCATACTGTTTCTGATTCCTTTCCTGCATTTTTCATAATAACACTTTCCCCAATAGGGAATAGCATGATAGGTGTATATGTGTGTATTTATTCTTCTGATCTGTTTATAATGCAGATTAGAGAGAAATTGTGATAAGTGTTATACTGTCTTTTACAGTGCCAGTGTAATGTAATTAAATCCTTTCTACATTCTCTTTTTTTGTGCATGAAAGCAAATATATGAGAATGCAGCTAATGTTATTGTCGCTTGTCTAATCTCTTGGGTTCTAATGTTTTTCAAACTTGATATAATTATGGGAAACATTACTCTTGAGCGATGATATAAATAATCCCCATAGGAGTCTGAACAGTTTAGGGAGTAATCTTATAGAACCCTGCTGGGGCATATAAGATCAGTAATGTGAAATAAATAAAAGAACAGTGGAGCTAATCAAATAACTTGAGAGTTCCATTAGATTCACAGTGACAATGTATATAATGGCATAACAGTGTATTGTGTACTGAAAACATCATTACCTCTCACAGTATTTCAGTTCATATGATACCTCCTTTTCTCCAGAATGTCTGTCAAGTTGGCTGTGCTTCTGGATCTTTCTACCAGATACCTGTTCTTGCAAGGAGAGCTTATTCATATGTGATATGTGGTATGTTATATACATTTTTGTAGTTAAACTCAAGTCTTGTTTTTGTATGAAGGTAAACAATAAAATTAAGATTTTTTTTGGGGGGGGGCATTGGCACTATAGAAGAACAGGAACAGGAAAAAAGTAACAACTGGGTTATAATTTTAAATCCTATGGAGATGTTATTTGAAATTTATTTATTTATTTATTTATTTATTTATTTATTTATTTATTTATTTATTTATTTATTTATAATTCGATTTATATTCACCGCTCCATCTCCCCTTAGGGGGACTCTGGGCGGCTATTCACTGAATTCACTGAAAATCAACACAAAGAATGTGTAGTGACATCCACACTCACAGGCCCCGCCCCCAATTTCTGCACATTTAACTGAAGGTCTGAATATATCCTATATCTGTACAGTATGTATGTATTTAGGCTCCATCCAGACTGTTGGATGAATATGGGGTGTGGTGGGCAATAAACATTATTAAATTTCCTTTCTATGTGCTGGGAATGTTGACATTTGGCAGGAAGAGTCAGCTTGGTAAGGACTGGCAAGAGGACACATACTTTGCCTGTAGAAAATCCCAAGCTGAAAAAGCCTTGCTTGAGTGTTACTGCCAGCCAGAACAGCCAGCAAAGGTTCGATGGGACAAATGTTATAAAACTATTTAATGTTCCAACAACCGTAGGAAGAAAGCCTATTTTTCATTCCGCACAACTATAGGAGAAAAGCCCATCTGTGTATAACTGAAGATGTCATTAGAGTGATATCATGTAATGGTATGTGGGAAAGACCTTGGGAAAATGGGCCCAGAGACACTGCCTAGGGAATGGTCAGATAAGAGACAGCATAGCTGGATAGTGGGTGGGGCAAGAGGCTCAGAAGAGACCCTCCCTAGTTTCTTGGGCTGTAAAGGAGATGGGGGGAATTGTACTTTCAGACTTTCAAGATTCTGTCAGTGTAGCATTACAATAAAGTCGAGTTAGCTCATCTGGTTGTGATTCCTATCTGGTCTACCTGGTAAGGCTGACATATCAGTGGTGGGTGGGGTATATCCTGTGTGCACACATATTGAGGACTCAAAATTATATAAAACCTGAATGGGGCATATGATGCTTTTGGATTGATTTGCAATCAGATTAGTACACATAAGATTTGGACATAAAGTATAATGTAACCATTTTTGGTTTTGGTCTAGCTTGTTTCTATATTTTTTATTTTGAATTATGACAACTTGTTTTCAAATATGTTGTTTATTCGTTCAGTCGCTTCTGACTCTTCATGACTTCATGGACCAGCCCACGCCAGAGCTTCCTGTCGGCCGTCATCACCCCCAGCTCCCGTGAGGTCGAGTCCGTCACCTCCAGAATATCATCCATCCATCTTGCCCTTGGTCGGCCCCTCTTCCCTTTGCCTTCCACTTTCCCTAGCATCAGCATCTTCTCTAGGGTATCCTGTTTTCTCATTATGAGGCCAAAGTACTTCAGTTTTGCCTTTAATATCATTCCCTCAAGCGAGCAGTCTGGCTTTATTTCCTGGAGTATGGACTGGTTTGATCTTCTTGCAGTCCAAGGCACTCTCAGAATATTCCTCCAGCACCACAGTTCAAAAGCATCTATCTTCCTTCGCTCAGCCTTCCTTATGGTCCAGCTCTCGCAGCCATAGGTTACTACGGGAAATACCATTGCTTTAACTATGCGGACCTTTGTTGTTAGTGTGATGTCTCTGCTCTTAACTATTTTATCAAGATTTGTCATTGCTCTCCTCCCAAGAAGTAGACGTCTTCTGATTTCCTGGCTGCAGTCAGCGTCTGCAGTAATCTTTGCACCTAGAAATACAAAGTCTGTCACTGCCTCCACGTTTTCTCCCTCTATTTGCCAGTTATCAATCAAGCTGGTTGCCATAATCTTGGTTTTTTTGAGGTTTAACTGCAACCCAGCTTTTGCACTTTCTTCTTTCACCTTCGTCATAAGGCTCCTCAGCTCCTCCTCGCTTTCAGCCATCAAAGTGGTATTATCTGCATATCTGAGATTGTTAATGTTTCTTCCAGCGATTTTAACTCCAGCCTTGGATTCATCAAGCCCAGCATGTTGCACGATGTGTTCTGCGTACAGGTTGAATAGGTAGGGTGAGAGTATACAAACCTGCCATACTCCTTTCCCAATCTTAAACCAGTCCATTGTTCTGTGGTCTGTTCTTACCGTTGCTACTTGGTCATTATACAGATTCCTCAGGAGGCAGACAAGATGACTTGGTATCCCCATACCACCAAGAACTTGCCACAATTTGTTATGATCCATACAGTCAAAGGCTTTAGAATAGTCAATAAAACAGAAATAGATGTTTTTCTGAAACTCCCTGGCTTTCTCCATTATCCAGCGGATATTGGCAATTTGGTCTCTAGCTCCTCTGCCTTTTCTAAACCCAGCTTGTACTTCTGGCAATTTTCGCTCCATGAATTGCTGGAGTCTACCTTGCAAGATCTTGAGCATTACCTTACTTGCATGTGAAATAAGTGCCACTGTTATATTTTCAAATGGCATCCAAATCCTTTTTGGTCCTCACAAATAGCTCTGACTTGCCTAATTGGTTTGTGGTTGCAGGAGAATGAATCCTGCAGTTATAGAGTTTGGTCGTATGTTAAAATTATTAACTACCATTCTTCCTTATTACTAAGTCTGTGCCTCTATTAATTAAATTTTATAGATCAACAACATGTTTGTGGTTTATTTTGTTTTTATTCTTTCTACATATGGTTTTTATATTCTATTGCTGAACATAGCCAGTTGTAGAAGAAACTCTAACTGTTCACAGCTAACTCAGAATAATAGCTGAATGCTGTGTGGATGAGTTCCTGTGATGCCTCTGACTTGTGTGCTCCATTTCTCTCTCCTACATTGTAGAGGCAGGGGCTTAATCAGGATTCAGTTTTAGTTTGTATGATTCCTGACTTGTTGCATATGAACCAGGACTAGTAGCTGTTATTATATATTTTTTGAGGCCCAAAACTTTAGATCATTTTCCTGATTTGACAAAAGGTGTGTGAAGTGAAAATTCTGAGCCACCTTTTTCTAACACTAAAGTTGGTTTGATGTTCTGCATGAGTGGGCTACTGTGTGTCTCTCTCTCTACTATTTCTCTATGATATTTCCAGACAAGATTAAAGAAGCCATACGTGATTCTACAAGAGCAGTGCATTTAGATCCTTCAAATCCTGTGAGTAGTAATGAAGTGATTTGTATATTCTAACGATATGTTTACTGTTTTCTCAAATGGATTGTTCCTCTCACTTGCTCTGTTAGACAGGGTTTATACAAAATGATGAAGTATTCAATAAGGAAACGAAGAATAACAGAATTTGATTTCTGTGGAGACCCTTAGATCCTCTGTTCTCATAGAAATAAGGAAGGTTAAGGTGCCTTTTGAGTAAACCAAAGAATTAAAAACTTCTTATATATCCTCCCACTAAGAAACAAAAGAAATAGTAAGCTGTCCTTGGAACTATGCACTTTTTAAAAATTTTAGTGAACCACTAGAATTGACAGAACAATTTGTTTCACTTAGGAATTTGCCTAAGTGATATGCAACTCAGGAAGAATTGGTTCTCAGTCAAATTAGCTGAGGAGCCACAGACTTAATTGCTCTACCTGCATCCAGGGAGCTGATGTGATCAGATTAAAAGAGCAGCTTATAATATGTGGAATGTGTCCCTCAAGTAATTAGATTCCTATATCCAGCGATGTATGCAGCAGGGGGTGAGGTCAAAAGAGGCAAGATGGTGGTCATGGCATAGCATTTGAAGCATCATCTTTTTGGTACATGCATTGTATGTATGTTCAAAGGAGTAAGGCTTCCATCATCATGCCGTTTCCTTTATAATTTTGCAGGAAAGAAAAAGTTTATTTGTTCAATTATTAAAGATTGATATCTCCCACACATGCAGAGTTCTGTCACTCATTGTCTATCTAGCAGTTAGAATTAGGAGTATTATCCCTCTTTAAGCTGACTATAAGATGCCAGTTAGGTTTCTTTTTTCTTGTTTCATTCAGTTCTTCGAGTAAAAGATAGCTAGGTTGAGACATTGCAGTAAATTATACTTTGTTTTATTCAACATTTGTCAAAGAAGCCATTGTGACTTCATGATAATGGAAATAATTGAATATTATTTGTTACTACATTTTGAAAAAAAACTTTAATTCTAGGGTAGTTCAAAATGCAATAAACAAGACCTCACCACAACTTGCATATTATGCTTGTATTGAAGGAGCTCCATCAGCTTCAAGTTGGTTTTCTGGTACAGTTTAAAGTGCTGGATTAAATAGCTTAGATCCAGGGTATATAAAAAGATCCTTTTCCTTAATCTTACCCACTAGTTTTGATTAGTATCATATGTTTTCTTTGGTGGTGAGGCTAGGGGGGGATAAAAAAGATCACAATTTCAGTGGTGTTGGTTTTCATGTGCCACAGCCTTAATTTTTCTGACTGCATCCTGGCACCTGTTATCAAATTAAACATGCAAGTTGTGATACATGGACATTGTCCCTCAAGGGACCACAGGGAGGCCATTTGTAAACATCCTCCTTGGTTATGTCTGCAATCCCCTACCATAATGTGTTTTAAGTAAGGCTGCTATTCTTTTCACTTTTAAATGCTTCTAAAACATTAGTTTATTAAGTCCATCTGCTTCTGAGACTAAACTTAGGCAATATTTTTGCTGTTTTCATTTTGCATCTATCTATCTATCATCTATCTATCTATCTATCTATCTATCTATCTATCTATCTATCAATCATCCATCCATCCATCCATCCATCCATCCATCCATATCCATCCATCCATATCCATCCATCCATCCATATCCATCCATCCATCCATATCCATCCATATCTATCCATCCATATCCATCCATCCATCCATCTGTACTGTATTAACCAGCTTCAAACAATACTGCTCAGGAAATAAAGCAATACTGTCTATGTTTTTATCCTGCCAATGGTGCATTATCCAACAATCAGTGAAATATGGTGGACTGAGAGCTATCAGCTGGTGCAAATTAAGTTTCAGGGCTGGCTGGGGATTTAACTCCAGATCTCTGCTGTCCTAGTTTAACTAGTACTCCTTTTAAAATACTGAGGTCATAAGATATTTTTAGTTTGAGCTGATGATTATATTTTCTGTTTTCTAGGATGTATACTGTATCAGGGCTCTTGTATGGAGCTCAGCAAAAGAAAAAAGGAGAGCCCTTGTTGATTTGAATGTTAGTTTCAGACTGAATCCATCTCATGTTTGTACCTTGATCCTAAGGGGAGCTATTTTAAGCTCTCTTGGTAGCCTGTCTTCACAGCAAAATAAAGATCATGAAAAGGTAATCCTGTTCTCCTAGAGCTGATGGTTTAATATGTTTCTCTTATAATGGTATGTGTATTTTTTTTAACTGCAAGTCAGTGAGAGTATAATCTTGATAGAAACATACATTGTTTTTGTTAATATGAGTAATGGTTTACTCTCATCCATATGGACACAACTACTAACAATGCTATAAACAATTGTTTACATTCCAGTTCATCTTAAATCTGGTGTGGATAAAAAGAGAAAATTTCTAAGTTTACCTAGGAGAACACACTTGATGATACCTTATAAAATAAGGTGTATTGGTGAAATAAAGCTTGGACCATCCATGGAATATTAAAACATTTGAGCCTATAACCAAAAATAGTACCAATAAGTGTTTAGTTTTAGGGCAATGATGCAGTAATCGTAGCAGAGATCATCAAAGTGTCAGAACTTTCTCCATAGTTATTTACCTTTTCAGTAATGTATTTGTAATAGACAGCAATGAGATCCATGCACTGAACACTTCTAAAAATTGGTGTGGTATTATACTAATAGAGCTATCAGGAATAATGTCCATGCTTAGCTTCCATACTTATTTATTACAGAATTTATTACTTTCACATACTGAAACTAAAGACAGTGTAGGATGATGGTGGCCACCACAAATCATGCTAATCATTCTGTTGCCACTTCTCTGGCTGTTGCTGAAGTTGAACTTTTATCAGCTCCAACCAACAGAGCCAACAACAACGGGGGCCGAGTGGTAGCTGAAATACAGCAACTCCTGAAGAGCTAGAGGTTCACTGCCCTGAGTGATTGATAAGGTTATAGCCAACATTAGCAATTTTCACATTCATGTTTTTATCTGGTAAATTAATTTATCAAAATGCAATATAGTTGGGCTCTATCGCCATAGTGAATGGCGACAGAATTTAGAGAAACACATTAATTAAGCACTTGTCAAATGCATGTGTGATTATTGGAAGTCATTCATGATTTCTTCAAGGTTCAGTAGTTCAGAAATGTAGCTCCTTGTGTTCTCTACATGCAACACTATTCCTGATCTGACAATGTATGAAGAAAGCATTAGCTCTGAAAATCTGATACTGGCAGCTAGCAGCCTATTGTGTAATTAGATTGGGATGTTATTTTGTGATATGAAAAAGTCACATGGAGATTTAAACATGTAATGAATTAAAACATGTAATTGAAATTACTTTCCAATGCAAAAGTAGTATGAGATAAAAATCTCCATGTGACACTCATTTTAGAGCTAGACATTTAAGTTTCTTTCCAATGACTACTCTAAAATGAGTGTTAACAATTTTTAATGTCCCTTCTTTCCTCCATATGTTTGTACAATTATATGTCTGCAGAATAGTTAGCAGCACAATAACATGAAGGAATATACAGTATACAGCCACTCATTTCATCAAAATAATATCTATATGGTTTTATTCTTAATTTTTATTTTATTTATTTATTTATTTGTCAAATTTATATAGCCGCCTATCTCACGGGAAGTGACTCCCCATAATGAAAAAGATTGATTAATTTTGTGCCATTAAGTTGTTTTCAAGTCCTAGCAACCACATGGATAGATTTTCTCCATGACGACCCATCCCTAACCTGTTCTTTCAAGTCTCCTAATGGTGCACTCATTGTCACTGTAACTGAGTCCTTCTACCTTGCTGCTGGTCATCATCTTCTTCTCTTTCCTTCTACCTTTCTCAGCATTAAAGCCTTTTCCAGAGAGCTAGGTCTTCAATACACACACACACAGTATATATTCCATTCAATTGTGTACGATTCTCAGAGACTGCCTGGGTAAGTCCCTGCAGTTTTCCTGGCAAGGTTTTCGGAAGTGGTTTGCCATTGCCTTCTTCCTAGGGCTAAGAAGGTATGACTGGCCCAAGGTCACTGAGCTGGCTTTGTGCCTAAGAAGGGACTAGAACTCCCGGTCTCCCGGTTTCTAGCCTGGTGCCTTAACCACTAGACCAAACTGGCTCTCTCACATAATATAGTAGTTCAGCCATATTGGCTAATGTTTCTCAGTTCAGCTACCCAGAGGATACCAAGTTGGGGAAAGTTCACCAAGATCCTTTGCCCTGTTATCCAAATGAGATTCTGTAATAAAGATACAACATTTTACATTTCTAAAATCTGGTATAGATTTTTACATCCAGCTGCACCTAGCCAACCTTATCTGATTTTGCACAGCTTAACAGGAAACCACCAGGAGTTATCAGGAGTGTAGGCTAGATTAGGAAGTCAAAAACACATCCTGAAGAAGTTTTCAACTGTTGCCAAGAAAACTACATGGATGAAGAGCCCAGAAATCAAGTTCAACTTCAAGGAGAATTTCTCAAATCTTACATTTCAAATGTCTAATTATATTTTCCATATAGCACTGTAGTTATCCAGGTATGAAATATGTAATTGTATCTGTTTTCCATTAGGCCCTTGCTCTATCTTGGGACAGTAAGAATTTCTATGATGTGGAAGACTTTTATAATCCTAAAATGTCCTCTTTTTATGATAAGTGAGTATAAATATAAGCACTGCGTGGAGAATGTGTTGTTATATACCATAGTGAATAGGGAGACATCCCACCTGAAGTGGTTCAGACATTAAAGAGTTAAAGAAAAGTCTTAATATGACCTGCCAATCAAACCTAACCCTGTCAATCCAGATAGCTGGTGGAGAAAGTCAAAGCCCAGGAAAATCAAATGCTAAAGCACCAGCAAGGAGCAGGAATATTCCTCTCTTGAGTGGCTTCTAAAAAGAGGATGAGCAACTCCATTTTTTCTGGTGTTTTTTCTTTCTGGGAAGAGCAGTTGATTCTCTTTCCAGCTGGATCACAGGGCAGGTAAGCAGAGCCCTGACCTGAAAGTAGGATAGAGATTAAGGAAAAATGCAGCAATCCAGGGACTAGTTTAGACCAGATGCAGATTAGAATTTTGGTTATTTTATGCAGAATAATTTACCTGTGGAGCTTTGTTGTGTGTGTGTGTGTGTGTGTTTGTGTATGCCTGGCTGAAAGAGCAGCTCCTGGAATTATCTCTTTAGAAGTAATTGTTATTTTCTTTTTTTCCCTGTCTCCTCTTGTCCTCTCAACCCTCCTTTACTTAATATATGCACATAAGAAAGACTTTAATTCATACTGAATCTGTGACTCTCATTCTGAAAAGATTTTAATCCAAGCACATGGAAGCTATAATAAGATGAAATGCATGGGTTGCCGCTTTTACCTGCTCCTAATTCAACATGACAGAGGATTTCTCTAGAAAAAGTTGCTGATGGCAACATTCACTGAATGTTGAATGCTGCCCTGAATGCTGCCCTGGAAGTATGGGGAGTGTAGTAGAGATTGTGGCGGGTGGGCTGAGAGACACCCCGCCCCCTGACCTAGAGGGGCCATCCCACCATGTATTGGGTGTGGGTGTGTTTGAAAGCACCCTTTACATGTGCAGAATAACACCATCTACTTGTATCATTTATTTGTATATGCAAGCTGTTTTCTTTAACAAAACTAAGTTCTGGTTCACAGATTTTGTGGCCCTTTAAAGGTCCACATAGGGAAAAATGAGGAAAGACGGGTTTTAGTGAATTAATACAGTATATAAATATATTAGAACTGTACAAAAAGGTATTAAAGCTACAGTGATTGTTTTACAGATTCTTGTGGTCTCTTAATGCTTCTCACACCATAACAGAAATCAACCTCTTTGATGGAGCTACATTTGCAGCCAAATGTAAGAATGAGTGAATGTACTTAACACTACTTTGTTACTTCCTTTTGTGAGTGTCTCTTACTTTAGTTGCATTATACAGCTTAGTGTTGATTATATAACCCTGATTGGTAGATTTAACCTTAGAAAGAAACCAATTTAATACACAGAGATTTTTTCCTTCGCACAGGCTGGTTTCCTAGGTCTTACTTTCATTGCTTCACTGCCCATCTTGTGAATGTTGCACCTTGCAGTTACTTCATTGGATATAGCAAAAGTCTATAAAATACAATGCCTTTGAAAATTATTCCCTCTATTCTCCATGGTACTATTTTAACAGTGGAAACTATTAATATAATGTTTATCTCCATTTTTTACTAGAAATTAGCTAAATACTTAAGATAACTATTTTTTTTGGTTCTTTAATTCTTAATTTATGTAGTTCTTTTTTTTAATAAGAATTTTATTAAGTTTCAAGCAAAGATAAAAGCTACAGAAAAACAAAAAACTACAAAGAAAAAAGAAAATAAAGAAGTGTGGAAACACAAGAGAAATTTTTTTCAAAGTTACAAAAAGAGGTGACTTCCGACTTTTGACAGCAAGGATATACAAAAATTTCCATAATCAATCCCTTACTCTATATTAAACCAAAATCACATTATTTCTATAAATCATTTCATTGGCACATTGTAAAAATCACTAAATACAGTTACTCCCTCCCCTTATATTAAAAGAAAAAAGAAAAATTTATATAAACCTCCTAATCAACTTCCCCCCAAGATAACATTTATTTAATTATTTCCTTCCTACTACTATTCTATACATTTCTGTCTACTATAATAAAGATCAAACTAAAAACATAAATTATCTGCCATTGTACTTGATAATACAACAATTTTAATAATCTTAATCATATTAAATCCAAAACCATCCAAATAGACATTTATTATTTTTTATTATACCTTAATAGTCTTAATCCAAATCATTAAAGATAAATGAAATCAGCCAAACCCTAAAAGCAATCCAGTTAAATATTCTTAAACCCTTATCCCATTTCAAAATAAAGCAGAGCATTTACATATCCCCACAATGCGCACAGAGCTTTTTTCTTAAAAAGATCAAGCAGCCCAACTTCCCCCCTCAAAAACTCTGACTTCTCTTCAGGAGACCTCCCACACATAATAACTCCTTCTTTTCCATGGCGTTCCACCAGAAGATCAATTTCACTTGTGGCTTGCAACTCGCTCTCTCCCTTAAATTTCTCCAACTCAACTATCCAATCTTCATCCAGCATTTCAACAGAAATCCTGATCTCACTCTTAGAAGAGACATTTCTGTCACTGTTAATTTCCTCAGTTTCATCCATGACATCCCCAGCCAGATGACACATTTTAGACCTCATATTTTCCACAATGTCCTGAATGTCTTGCATAAAAACTTGGTAGGAATCAGAAAAAAACTGTTTAAAATCTTGTTGGAAGTCAGAGAAAATCTGTTTAAAATCCTCCATGTCTCACGCAGTAGATTATGGTGCCCCCTAGGAGCTTAACCAGTGAAAGTCGAAGATATGAAAGAGTTCCGGAATGTGTTTACACAAGTGGTGAGATATGCAGACAGTTCCCCAGGGAAAGTAGAAGCAGAAAGCTGAAGGTTCAAATCAGCCGATTCAATGTGTAGGAAAATGCTAATATCATCAAATTTAGTACAAAAATAATAACAGGGAGACAACTATTTACTCTCAATCCTCCTCAATATTTGGATGGAAAACAAAGTCCAAAACTTAAAAAGAATTTTTTAAAAAATTGATCCCAAAAATAATGATAAGCACCAAGAGAACCCGCTTCTCCTTGCTGTAGAAAGCCTCTCTTAGGGTATGCGTACTTAAAAGAAATATAAATTGGGTGATTTAGAAATGGGGTGGCCAGTCTTAGTGTCCCTTTAAGGCTACAGCGCGGCTTGGAAAATGGTGATGTCCCCACCTCCCGGCTAGCTCTTACCAGTTGCTGTTTGAGACCTTCTGGCTGCAAGCAGCTGTCCGGAGGACAGATGGGGTGATTCCAGGTGTTTTCCTTTTTCCGGAAAAACACTCCTGGGCTTCAGGAAAAATCTGCCTGAGCCCGAAAAAACTGCCGCGTTGTCATTTCTGCCTGCTGAGCCCACGGGCACAGCTGTTTAGTCCACCATGTCTCCACCGGAAGTCTCAATTTATTTAGTTCTTTAATGCATTTTTTCTTGTATTCCTGAATTAGCAGCAAACATAACCAGAGACATGGGAGCATCACGTCCAAGGGGTCCATTTAGATGTGGATCTCTTACAATTAATTCTAAAACATCCTTAGAAAGAAGAAAAATGTATACACAAACAGTCAAGCAATCAGCTGCAGGAATTAATGGTAAATATTGCAAAGGTTTTTGAATAGAATAAGGGGACATAATCTTTTTTCAAGATACCTTTTTCCTGTCATATGTAATAATGTAGTTGGAATTGTGCATATTCCTAGACTTCCAGGCTGATTTAGTCAAAGGGCAGTTTGATGATTGATGATGATGATGATGATGATGATGATGATGATATTATTTCATGGCAAGCACTGCTGCTGCAGGGACACTTTGTTTCTCATAATCTTGCCCTATTTTACTTGTGAATTTTATATTGCTTACTGAAATGTAGGTACATTTGTGACTGTGCCAATTGCAGAAGCTATCAAAATAATGGAAGAATCAAATATGCATTATATATAGACTTTCTTTGATTTCACAGAAATTAATGCAAATAGAATGTCTGGAGCTCCCTGGAATGTCAAAATGACAATTTCTTTTATGTCATGTTTAGATACAAATATTTCAGTGCTCAAGCTTTTAATAACTTTTAATAACCTTAATAAGGGTTTTGGGGGTGGGAAAACTCTAAAATTCAGCCTCCTAAGGGCTGGAGAAGATGTGGAGGTAACACAGTAAAGTAATTGGCCCTTTTAGTTTTAGGAGGTTTTCAAAGCACAGCATTATGTGTTAAGCCTTAGGAAAGCTTAAGAATCCAATTTTATTATTAGTTTTGGAGAGCCAAAGAAAAGAAAAACTATGGCACCAAAAAGTCAGTGATTTGTCATGGAATTTGGCAGAGGGTGGCTCTGGGGCCACAGTAATGGACTGAAAGGATTGTCCACTTTTGGTCTAGAGTGTACCATTTTCGTGGAAACTCACCTCACTAACTCTCCTCCACATACAAAAAGAAAAGTATAGAGGAGAATTGTTAGCCTTTTTCTTCTCCTTTAGGAAGAAACAGTGCACCATATTTGAACTGGAACTTTAGGTCCAAGGAAAAATGATTGGCTATTTGTCCAAGTTATAGTCTCTACAGTAGTGACTTGTAGTCAGCAGTAGAAATACTGGATGAGGAGCAGCCTAATTTGTTCCTAATGAGAAAAGCAAAAGGGAAGATTAGGCTGCTATTTCAGGGTTCAAATTTGACTCCCCAGTCTTAAACATTGATGACATAGTATCTGCACAATACAAGTGTAAATACATTACAGCATATCTGAACATGATACAGCAGTGAGATTGCTATTATGCCTCACTTGAAATAATGTATATTGCTAAGAAAATTAGTGTTATTAGTCAGGATTTTTATAATTCGCACCTAGGAATAATTGGGTTATATTTTGTGATGGAGAATTATACTCAAGTTT
Source organism: Charina bottae (assembly GCA_023362775.1). Lineage (NCBI taxonomy): Eukaryota > Metazoa > Chordata > Lepidosauria > Squamata > Charinaidae > Charina > Charina bottae. The sequence goes on from JALMGJ010000006.1 coordinate 60,368,107, forward strand.
GTTACCTTTTCCATTAGCCATCGCCCACCCCTTCAGCAGGGTCTTCTGAACCTAGGAGAAACCTTTGGGAAGTTTAATGAGATGGAAAAATAATATTTTTTCTGTCAGATATAGACATATATCCACAGAAATCGAGGAAGTCCTGCTTTCAATGAGTCTACTTTGAACATAAGTAAATATCTGTAGTTAAATTCTGTTGCCTGGACAATTGGAGGGAAGAAATTGGAACAGAAATCCATATTTCATTTGAGTTTGTCCCCCCCTGCCCACCTGTATTATTCCTTTCTCTTAGACAAGGTTGCCTCAAAAAATTAATGAATAGGAACCAAACAATAATTGTTACAATAAAATTATCTTTATTAACATCATAAACCTGTCAAAAATATGGGTTCCCGAGAGCAGTTGGGAGTGTTGCTGCTGTACCAGCCTCCATGCTGCGTAGCAACCTCCCTGCCCGAGCTGCTTGAGGCCGTCTCGGGGTTGGCGGTGGAATTCCCCAGACTTATGGTTCTGGGGGATTTCAATCTGCCGTCCCTGGGATGTGCCTCAGAGGCAGCTCGGGAGTTCATGGCTACCATGGCGGCCATGGGCCTGGTCCAGATTATTCGGGACCCGACTCGTGACAGTGGTCTCACTCCGGACTTGGTTTTCCTGTCGGAGCAGTGGCAGAGTGATCTGGGGGGAGAGTTACATCTTTCCCCGCTGTCATGGTCGGATCATGCCCTGGTGGCCCTGAGATTCTCATATGCTGCCCCACTCCGCAGGGAGGCTGGACCTATTCGATCGGTCTGCCCCCGGCGACTAATGGACCCGATAGGGTTTCAGAGGGAGCTGGGGGTTATACCTGAGGATCTACTGCACGGTCCAGCGGAGGTGCTGGCCGCAGCCTGGAATAAGGAAGCGGCCGGAGCCTTGGACAGGATCGTGCCTATGCGGCCTCTCTTGTCCCATCCGACCCGATACTCCCCGTGGTTCACGGAGGGGTTGAGGGTACTGAAGAGGGTTAAGAGGGTCTAGAGCGCCGCTGGAGAAAAACAAAGACCGAATCCGACCGAACACAAGCTAGAGCCGCGGTTAAGGCCTACCTTGTGGCGGTAAGAATGGCGAAACGTCAATATTTCTCAGCTCTTATTGCATCCGCAGAATGCCACCCGACGGACCTGTTTAGGATTACTCGATCTCTCCTAGGTAAGGTGGGACCAGTGGCCCACCTTCAGGGCCGTGCGGAGGAATTTTCGGAGCATCTGATGGATAAAATCGCTCGGATTCGTTCTAAGTTGGACTCCAAGCGTGATGCATGGTCTGGGGAGATGCCAAGGGAACGTCTTTGCCCGGTTATCTGGGAACGGTTTGATCCTGTTGGGCCTGAGGAAGTGGACAGGATCCTCCGGACTGTAAGGGCCACTACTTGTCATCTTGATCCATGCCCCTCCTGGCTGGTGAAAGCAGCCAGGGAGGTGACGTGTGGTTGGGTCCATGCGATGGTGACTACATCCTTGGGTGAGGGAGTGTTTCCGGCTGCTATTAAGGAGGCGCTGGTGTACCCCCTCCTCAAGAAGCCATCGCTGGACCCTACAGTGTTGGACAATTTTCGTTCCGTCTCCCACCTCCCCTTTTTGGGGAAGGTGGTTGAGAAAGTGGTGGCATTACAGCTCCAGAGAATTCTGGATGATACGGATTATCTAGACCCCTTTCAGTCAGGGTTCAGGCCGGGATATGATGTGGAAACTGCATTGGTCGCACTTACAGATGATCTCTGGCGAGCGCGGGATGGAGGCAGTGCATCCATCCTGGCTCTTCTTGACCTCTCAGCTTTTAAGGAGGCGCTGGTGTACCCCCTCCTCAAGAAGCCATCGCTGGACCCTACAGTGTTGGACAATTTTCGTTCCGTCTCCCACCTTTTGGGACGGCTCCGGGAATTGGGGGTGGGTGGCGTGGTCTTGCGCTGGTTCACCTCCTTCCTCCGAGACCGATCCCAATTGGTGGTAATAGGAGATGAGAGGTCCGACCCTTGGCCCCTACTTTGTGGGGTGCCGCAGGGTTCGGTTCTCTCCCCTCTCCTATTTAATATCTACATGAAACCGCTGGGTGAGATCATCCACCAACACGGGATGAGGTATCATCAGTATGCTGATGATACTCAACTATATATCTCCATCCCGGGTGAGGTAAGTGATGCAGTGGCTGCCCTTTCTCAGTGTCTGAAGGCTGTGGGGGCCTGGATGGGGAACAACAGGCTTCAGCTGAACCCTGGTAAGACGGAGTGGCTGTGGATTGATGGTGCCTCGAGATCCAGAGAGTTGTCATCTCTAGATCTGGATGGGGTGGCACTACCCCTTTCAGATACAGTGCGGAACCTGGGGGTCCTTCTGGACTCACGACTCCTGCTGGAAAAGCAGGTGGCAGTCGTGGCCAGAAGGGCCTTTGTGCAACTTTGAGTTGTACGCCAACTACGCCCTTTCCTGGACCGAGATGCCCTCCGTACAGTCACTCATGCCCTGGTCATCTCCCATATAGACTATTGCAATGCACTCTACATGGGGCTACCCTTGAAGAGTATCCGGAAGCTTCAACTGGTCCAGAATGCGGCTGCACGCACAGTTATGGGTGCCCCAAGATCGGCACATGTGACACCTCTGCTGCGCGACCTGCATTGGTTACCAGTTTGCTTCCGGGTCCAATTCAAGGTGTTGGTTGTCACCTTTAAAGCCCTACATGGCATGGGACCAGGTTACCTAAGGGACCGCCTCATCCCCAGAGTATCGACCTGCCCCACCCGGTTATGCAGAGAGGGCTTGCTACGGACCCCGTCTACAAGAGAATTCCATCTGACGGGGTCCAGGAGGCGGGCCTTCTCAGCAGTGGCACCCGCCCTCTGGAATATTCTGCCCCTGGAGGTGAGGCAAGCCCCCACACTTATGACCTTCCGAAAGCAACTAAAGACCTGGCTCTGCCACCTCACTTGGGATGGGAAGAGTGACAGCTCCTCATGGGGATGGCTTGCGCCATAGAGTTCTTTTAAATATGACATCAGAGCCTCTTGGGTTCTATATATTTTTAATTAACTTAACTTATGGTTGGTTATATATATTGTTTATTGTATTTTATATGTTTTTATATCTTTTTATATCTTTTAATTGCTAACTTGTTGTAAACCGCCTAGAGTCCCCTCTATGGGGGGAGATGGGCAGTGATATAAGTTGGAGAAATAAATAAATAAATAAAAATATACCTAATCCTATACTGCAAATTTATTTAATACATTGTTGACATTTGCTGAAGAGTTCCTAATACTATATAATGTTTTTTCTTTGATGTGACTGATCTCAACTGGTTTTCACAGTGAAGAAAGATTCAAGTACATCAGTAACAGCTGGTATATTTTTTTCTCTTGTTCATTGTTAGAGGTTTTACAATTTAAACTGCCTCAGCATGAATCACCTAGAAATCTTAAAGCATTTAACAAGCCACTTCAACTTTGGTCTCAGTATAATTCATATAAGTACATGGCAGGAGTCCATATGCCGGTGAGCTGAGACCTGTCCTTCCCTGCTGCCACTGTAAGCCTAATGGATTCAGTGCCATATGCCCAGCCATTCCTTGTGACCTTTGTCAGTTTATGGCTAGTCATTCAGTAGCCCATGATTTTCTAGACCAAAACAATTATATCAGTAATTAGTGGAATTGTTTTTGAACCTGGCATTTTAGAGCAGTGGCCTAGATGTTGCTCAAACAGTACATCTATCAAATGAATCTTGATGCATCATGCACAAAAAGAGAAATTTGGGCTCTGTGTTGAATAAATCCTAAAAAGGTATAGGCTGGGTTCACATTACACCAAGCCACACTTTAGTTAATTGCAGTTTACTGAGAAAACTGTAACTGGTTAATGGATTCACATAAACCATGGCTTACACACAACAGTGTTTAGATTTGACACAACATCCAAACCAAATTTTAACACATTTATGGCTTGGCACAGATATGCCCAAGTCACATGAGGCCTGAATGCCTTTAGTGTGATGCTCAGAGCCCCTTTAAAAGTTGCTAACAAGTTGTACACTTTAATGCAATGGAAGAGGGAGATTGTTATGGTAACCACACTTAGTTCCCTGAAATTCAAATGAACTCAGATGTAGCTTCTGTTAGTCCTCATCCTCTTCTTTGCCTGGGCCTTGTCTACTTTTTGAAGTATAGCCCCAGCATGCACTCAAGGGCTAGGTTCAACCTGTAACGCATTATGTGCCTTAGTTAGTGTGATGTATGAACCGAGCCACTGTATTATGCTCAGATTCCCAGACTGATGGCCAGTGTTCTTGTGGCCATTCCTTTGGCACCCACCAGGCCCCTTGCCCCACCTGACTTTTTATACTTTTGCATATTCTTTTAATAAAAAATAATACAAGAAATGCTAACATCAAGTGTCATCTAGTTCCAAGTATGCCGCTTGTCTCCAAATGAATCCCATAACCTTATTTTAGAAAATTAAAATGGAGTGGGAGTAGTGGAACATTTTGCAGTAGGTGTGATTAGAGCAGCCTTTCTCAACCTTTTGACCCTGGAGGAACCCTTGAAATATTTTTCAGGCCTTGGGGAACCCCTGCACATTCAGGCTCAAATATAGGCCAGAAGTTACAAAATTATATTTGTTTCATGGGTAGGCCTGTATATATGCATTAACAGTGTTCTTAGACTGAACATAAAGAATGAAATTTACCTCTTTAATGTGAAGTTGCCTGAATTTGAAATATTTTTTTTAATAAATCGTGATCTCCCAGGGAACCCCTAGTGACCTCTTGTGGAACCCCAGGGTTCCACGGAACCCTGGTTGAGAAACCTTGTATTAGAGGGATAATAGCTAGCAGTTTGGTCAATTTGTGCATTATAACTGGTTATGCCTCCTATTTTATGGGAGGGCAAGCTCTCCAGGGCCACAGATGTTCTCAAAAGTCCCAATGTGTCCAGGAGGATGGAATGTACAGTAGAATTCCAACTGAGTCTATGTTCTTTCAGCTTATATTAGGTCACATCTTTGTTCAGATTGCATGAAGCAGCCTTATGTCTTTAAATTGTTATTAAGCTATCTCAATGTATGCATTCTTATTTAGTACAGCAGAAAGATTATACTGGCTTGATTATTCACTATTCCCCCCCCCCCCCTTTATTGCTTTGACTTTTTAAAATATGCTTGAATGCTGGGCTGGTATTCTAGTGAAGAAAGACCCAAGTTCATGTTCATCGGTAATACGGGGACCAGGTAATTATTACATTATTATTAATAGTAGTAGTACTGTTTTTGTTAGTGATGTCAGCTATTAAATCCTTAAATTTAAACTTTCAAAATTTAACATGTATAAGTCTTAAAGTATTCAGCGTACCTGAAAGATGTAACAGAAATTTAGAAAAGAAACCTGAGAACGTGCTGAGTTCATACATGATGCATACTATAATCAATCCAGTACACAGCACAAAGTTTTGCAGTTTCTCATACATTTGGCTGGATTATTGCATGGTCTGAACTGTAAATTGTTCTTGTAGATTTCTAATACAATTGGCATGAAATGAAGCACTATTGAATTTATTGTATCTTGAAGTCTATAATGAATGTATCATTGAAGTTTTAAGGAAGTCACCAATTAAATCTCCATAAAAACAATTATTTCGGACAACGCTGGCTCTTCGGCTAACAAACGGAGATGAGCACCGGCCCCTAGAGTCGGACACGACTGCACAAATGTGCGGGGGGAACCTTTACCTTTAATTATGATTTACAGTAAGCATTATCTTCAATGGGGCGTTTCTTTTTTTTTTTTTTCAGATATAATTTTTTTTTATTACATTCAACATAAAACATAAACAAAACATATAACACATAACAATGATCATATATAACACATAACAATGGTTACATTTATGTATATATATTTACATTTGATTTTATATAATTATTTTTATTATATTTAATACAATTTATCCTTCTTTTTTTGTCTCTAATCTTTTCTCTCCTTTATCTTTCAATCTCTTCTGACCTATTCTCTCTCTATCTATTCCTTTCCTTTTCCTTTCCTTTTGATTCTTCCTTTAACTCCTTTTCTCTTTCATCCATTCCCTTCTTCTTTTTTAACCCTTTATCTCTCTCTCTAATCTCTTCTCTCACTTACCTTACTCACTCTTTCTAACCCTCCCATCTCTCTTTTCCTTTCCTTTCTTTCATTTTTATTCTTCCTTTTATCCTTTCATCCATTCCTTTCTTCTTCTTCTTCTTCTTCTTCTTCTTCTTCTTCTTCTTCTTCTTCTTCTTCTTCTTCTTCTTCTTCTTCTTCTTCATTTTTATTTGACCTTCTCATTCTCTCTAATATCTTCTCTCATACTCCCTTTCTCTCTCTAACCTCCTCTCTCTCTTTTCTTCTGCTCTATCTTCTTTTCCTATCTTTCTTTCCCTTTTCACCCTTTCTATCCTCTTTTTCTTTCTAACCTAATCCTTTCTTTTTCTTCTTACTTTATATATATTTATCATTCTTTTTCTCCCTTTCTTTACATTATATTATTTATTTATTTATATATTTGTATCAAATTCAATCTTAAGTTTAAATCTTTGTTTTATAATATATAATACATACATACACTCCATTAAAATTCTTCGTTTTCTTAACAAAAAAAAAAATTCTTGTAAATACTTGATTTACATTTTTCTCTTCTTATACCTCTTTTTTTTCCCTTCGCCCCTTCTTTATTTGTACTTTTTTATTATTATTATTATTATTATTATTATTATTAATATTAAACAGGCGTTTCTTGTTATACAAAAGTTTAGGGCAAGGGAAATTAATCTAAAATGGTAAATCTGCAGTTTTTGTATTAAATATACGTAAGTATAAAAATGAATCCTATTAGAGGGGTTATTTTTTTCTCATAGGAAAGAAATTTTTAGTTGATTAATACATTTAGAACTGTTTTATCTGATTAAGCAGTATAGCTTTACTTAAATCTACAGTTTAAATTAATGTGTTATGAACCAACGTTCAATATGATTACAATTGGAAACCTTCTTATATATTCTGCCATTTGGAATACTAGCATGCTAATTGTGGAACTTCCTCCCCAGGAAAGGGAGATTGGCTCCCTATATTGTTTTAGATGGGAAGAAAGACAGTACTATCTTATATAATATTTTATTGTTCCTCAGTTTGACTGCCACTTCCAAATTTCACTATATATATGAGTTTTTCACTTTACTTTTATAAAAAGCTTTAAGTATATTTTTAAACTGTATTTCCTTGGGCATATGCTAAATGGAAGGGTGCAATTTATACATTTCATAAATAAGTATATATTTGTTATTTTATTTGTGATTGCTTTTATAATACATCCTAACATTTACCCTCTTTTTATACCCAAATCTGTGCTGATGTCCTTAGTGAAGAAAGACTTAAGTTCATCATTAACATGGGGATTTGGTAATTACTATTTTTTGATATAGCTTTTTAAAAAAATCTTTCAAAATGTAGCACTATTATGATTCTTTGTCTCTTCCTTCTTATTCTCCTCCTGTTGTCATGATCATGAGCTTTAAAATAATCTGCAGAATTTGCCTTATCATATTAACCAGTTAAACGTTGCAGAAAGGAAACATGAGAATGTGGCTCCACTTTGTACATTATAGGCAAGTCAGATCAGCACATGACAGCAATCCATATATCAAATAGTGATTTCTTCTTCCTCAAGACAGAAATTTTCAGAAATCTCATTTTAGCAACATATGTGCAGTTGACCCAGCGAATATATAAATAAATATAGAAGTCAATTAATTTTGAGGTTCAAAGAATGCTTAAGTATAAAAATGTGCTGACTAGAGGCAAATGTCCCTCTCCCATAGAAAATGAAGAACTACTAAAGGATTACGAAACAAATGAAGGCAAGAAATCTTTTAAAAAAGGATCAAATTCAGCAGTAGACTGGCTTTTGTGAAGAAGAAATCAAGTTTAATGGTAAATGGTCACTTGGGGTAAAGGAAGTTATAATATAAAACATGATCTCATTATTTTGGCAACAAAATGTGTAGAAAGTAAGTCCAATACATGGATGTTACAGGCAATCTTTTAAATTGATATTGGCTATCATTCCTTGGAAATAGGCTTTATCAATGTATATATCACTAATTCACTCTAATTCACTATCCTAGTGCAACATCTGGATCCCGAGATCTGTGTTTACATATCTCATGACAATACTTAACAAGGGTTTCAAATCCCATTGTGTTATATATGTTGGGAGGGGGAAGATAGAATTGGGACAGCTTTTTTTTATCCATTTTATAAAACTAAAAATAGTATTGGAAAGATCCTGTAATTTTTTTTTCAAAATAAAATTGGGTCAATTAATTTTAACTAGCATGAATGTTAGTTACAGGTAGTCCTCAACTTACGACCATTCGCTCAGCAACCATTCAAAGTTACGGCAGCGCTGAATGAAGGGACTTCTGACCGGTCCTTTTGCAGTGCCCCTGCGGTCACATGATCAAAATTTGGCTGCTTGGTAGCCTTCCTGCACTTACAACTGCAGGGGTGCTTCAACTTCCCCCAACCCTGGAATGGTTGGATCGGGGTGGGTCCTTGGCTAACGACCGGTGGAATTCGCTTAACTACAGCAACGTGGAGTGCCAGGACTGCCGTTGCTAAGCAATATGGTCATGTGATGTCACGCTTTATGACTGCATTGCTTAGCAATGGAAATTCCAGTCCCAATTGTGGTCGTAAGTTGAGGACTACCTGTATTGATTCCTAATCTGGTTCATAGTTGCAGCTAAGAATGTCCAAAATATTTTTAATATGAACTGTTCTGAATTGCAAACCCTGTTTTCAAGCATGAATTGTGCTGATTTGAGCATTTGGAAGTATTCTGAGCTCCAAGCACTCCTGAAATGCTCAAAACAACCTGTTTTCCAACTGGAAAGTAACATTTGTAGAAGTTCTGAAAAGGGGTGATCAGTACAATTTAAGCAATGAGACATGTCTATGAAGGTTCTCAGTCATCCAGGTGGAACAGTCTGTGGCTTGAATCATGTCAACTGGATTTCTATTAATAGAAATCCAGTTGACATGATTCAAGCCACAAAGCAATGAGACAAGAATTAGAGATAACAGAATTACTAATGATTTAAGGCAGGGACAGAATACTGTGTATTTCACCAGTACATTTTGTAATTGAAGTTAGGAGTATACCTTTGAGTGTTCATTCCCCTTTTTAAATTCATTTCCCTTTTTTAATAATTAAAATTGTGAGCAGTTTTATAACAGCAAGCACAATGAAGTTTCAATTTGTTTATGATGGCATGGCCTATCCTGGACATCCTTCTATCCTTGTTTTTCATTCTTTTTGTTATTAAGAATAGTGATGCATTTATAACTCCAAATATGCCTCTCTAATTTCGCAGATATAACTTGCTTTACCTTCTCCTAGGTAACAGACACATGCCATTAATATTGTAAAGCTGTTTTTTGTTCCTTCTTTGGTATTTCTAGTTAAGGTTAAAATGAATATGTGAAATCCTAAAAAAGCAAATTGAATAAAACTCTTTTGAGAGTTTAAGAATATATTAGGATTATATGTTTTCTTTTTGCCAGCTGTTAAGAAGAATTCTTAGGATTTGTGCAGTGCTCTTTCACAATGTGATGACAACATAATAAAGGTATAAATTCATAGAGGCATAAACACAGCTGTTTGTGGGCACAAAGAAACTTGTTTACAAGAAAAGGAATAATCAGCACTATCAAGTATTTCGTCAATTACATTAGCACAGAAACAGAATACAATCTGTGTTGACAGCAAACCCTTTTAAGATATCATATTTACATCATGTGCATCTTACTGCTTCTCACAATGCAATGAGACACAAGAAGTTGTATAATCATGATTTGAAATAAACCACTGCATGGAAAAATAGATCTGAGACACTTTTGATATTTGGAGACTTGTTTTCTTTCTTGAAATGATAATGGCAGTTATACTTAGTAGTATAACTCTCGTTTCTTGAATTGATACCATTTCTTTCATATAGTCTTGTAGTTAGTGCATATCAGAACCAGTGCTTTAGACATCTAATATAAGACAGAGCTCAGGGGAAAATTACTTTTCCATAACTGCTTAGCAGAAAAGCTATGTAATGGAGCAGATGATGGAAGTTCTCTCCAAATATTGTAAATCACTGTTATATGGAGAGCCAGTTTGCTCTAGTGGTTAAGGTGCTGGGCTAGAAACCAGGAGACTGTGAGTTCTAGTCCTGCCTTAGGCATGAAAGCCGGCTGGGTGACCTTGGGCCAGTCACTCTCTCTCAGCCCAACTCCCCTCACAGGGTTGTTGCTGTGGGGAAAATAGGAGGAGGTATGTTTGCCGCCTTCAGTTATTTATAAAAAAATAATAAAGGCGGGATAGAAAATAAATAAATAAGAAATAAATATGTATAATGTTAAAAAAAAACAGAGCTCAGTTAATAAACAGCATAATGAATGGAAAATATATGTTGCCTTTCAGGACAGGCATTCCTGAAAATCAAAGGGACCTCTTTTTGTTTCAAGAGAGATCACATGAATCAAGCCCTATTATTGAAATGAAGAGATCCATGAGATAGCTTAAAGTTTATAGTTATGGTAACCCAAAGATTTCCCTAGATTTATCCAACTGCTAATTAGATACCTTGAGTTTTATGGTATCTTGGGAAATGGTTAGCAGGGAAATGTCAAGCAACACCTTTATTTCCTATTTATCTATTTCTATGACACCAAAAAATAGCAGTGATAAATTCAGCTGGAGTCTGGGGATCCAATATCACTGGCTGTTTGCATGATAACAAATACTGTAGCTAGTATTTAAAATATATACCAAAGGATTGTAAGCATAGGCATGCTGCTTTCAAATATTTGCACCCTGCTAACTAACAGTTCGGGGGGGCTTATAATACATATGAAACAAAATACATCATGCCCAAGTTTTGAATGAATTTTAACAGTTGTTTGGTGTAGATGTTAAGTAGCAGAAGAGAAACCTCTGAGAAACTCACAGAACGTGTTATAGGGCAGAGCAGCAATCTCAGTTTTATTTGGAAATCACCAGTGCTCAGTGTTACCGATTCCCATCTTGGAAAGTTGGTCCACAATGACAGCATGGGCAGCAACACTACAGGCTCCCAGGAAATGCAGGGCAGTCCACAAGAGCCAAAGCTGTTCACAACTCCTAGTAAGACAGCCTAACATAATGACCAAGACAGTTTCTCTCCCAAAATGAAATTGGAAGTAAAATGAAATATTGACATCAACAGAACATAAGTTGACTAGCTTTAGCTTTTATGAATGTTGTTATATTTTTCATTACAACCAAATTCAAAAACTAAATCATATATGACAGAATAAAATCAATAGATTTCAATCTACTGAAAGCATCGGTATCCAACTCATTTTATACAACCCATCTACCTATAGGCCACAATACTGTATTATACTCAGAATGTTTAGGATTTCCCCCTCTTTTGAATGAACATGTAAGATACTCAACAAAGTTCTTAGGCACGAACAGTAATATGTGCAGTTTAAATGCATAGGCAAGACACGGTGCACAGATGAGAACCTACTGCTTTAAATTACCAACATTAAATTTAGGGGGTGTAAACAACAGAAGACACGACTGTGCAGGGGAAACCTTTGCCTTTACTAAACAACAGAAGTGGACACAAAGGCTGCTGTTCTCTGGTGAACAACCACTTGTTACTACTCATATGGCAAATTTAGAGTAAGAACATTTTCCAAAAGAAGTCTAGCAACACTTGGTGTTATTCTTTTTTAAATCATTCCCTCTCTTAGGAACAGCCTAAAAATGATGCTGAATTTGTTTTGAATCTGATAAGTGATTAAATTAACACCAGCATTTGGAAATACAAATTTGCCATGCTCAGACATTGTACTGACTAAACTACATTTTTAAAATCCACGATTAGCTGAAGAAGCCACAAAGGCAAAGTTTATACAACACATTAAGCTAAAATGAAAGAAATCACATGGTTTAATACACTGTATGAATCATTTACTGGATACTTTTAATTCCTTATAGTTTGCTATAATATTTTGCCCAACTTAATAACAAAAAAGGGAAACTCATTCTAAATACATTACATTGATCACTCAGTACAATCTTGAATACAGGGATACTCGTTTCATTGCATCCTCTTTTAAAGCAAAACATTCCTTTGTGTTTTCAGCTGCATGTCCACATTGTAATATTCACATATTGCATGAAACCATAATGTGTTTGTTTTTGGCCTAAGATTGTATGATCCCAGCTAACCCATTTTAAGAGCACTAGCTTAGGGGAGGTCAGCTTAGTTCCTTATCTCAGGCTTTGGTAAGACTGCTTCACACATTCCCAGCCTACCTTTCTGGATTTGAAGCTCCTGCCTGATTAATGCATTCTCAGCACTACAGTACTGAGTGTCATTTACACTCACCAGTCTCAAATTTCTCCCATGGTAACTTCCCATAAGCAAAAAGGAGTCTCTCCAAGCATTCTGTATGAGTGCAAAACATTCACCCCCCCCCCACCCCCACCCCGTTTACTAGAAACCCAGTTCATGCAGGCATTGTAGGAGAGTTGTGTTGGTCCATGGTGGCAACAAATCAGAAGTCTGCTAGCACCTTTTCTAGCACATTTTATTAAAAGGCGCACGCTTCTTAGCCGCAGCTTTGGCCTTTTAATAAAATGTGTTAGTTGGAAAAAGTGCTACCAGGCTCCTTCCAATTAATGTAGTAAGTTATGTTGACGGAGGTTTGTAGTTGTAGTCTATGGCATACTTTCCAAGCATAGGACTTCCAAAAATTATTGAATTTATTTAAAAAAAAACCTCCTACATGTATGATTTTCTTTAACAAAGATTTCCTAGATTTCTGTGTTTATAATCAAAATAGGAACAATATTTCCCTGGCACCAATATTACTATTCCGGTAGCTGCTTGCTATGTTGTACAGTGCAGCTCAAAAGACCCACCAATTAAAACTTCATTGCAACCTATTGCAATTCCCTATTTCTGGTGGTTTCCAACAAAGGAATGACCTAAAGAATATTTTCCTGATTCCCAACACGACAGAGGTACTAAATACAAGAAAGAAATATGAGTTTCTCTTGTCTAAGGATTTGCTTCTGAAATTCAGACACTCTACAATTAATTTACTGCATTTTCAACTAGATTTTTTTCTCAGAATTCATGGTGAGAAAATTATATTTGGCCAAAACATTAATATTAATGCTCTGAACACTGTAACATTCTAGTGTTTTATTTTCATTCTGGGGTGTTCTGAATATGCTGAATCTTGTACTAAATGTTATTCATTGAAATGGTATAAACGTTGTATATATTAAGATACTCAAGCGCAAGATTTTTCATTCTGAATTTAATGAACATGATAACGACTAAATCAAGTTTGTATTCAAAACCCAGCTAAGGTTTTCAAGAAAAGTTGGTTATTAACTGGCTGATTTAAAAATATTTTCCATATGGTTAGGCATTATATTAGGAAATACAGAGAAATTAAAGGCTGCTACAAAACCAGCTTAATTTACGGCAAGGAACCAATTATTAATTTTATACACGTTTCCTCATTCCAAATGTTAAAATTCATTCCACTGGCAGGGAAGCAGATTTGACTAGATGTTAGAACAGTTCTTAACCACAGGTGCTGTTTTGCTGAAGAAAAGATTGCCAAAGGAAAAGGTGAGATCCTATTAAAATAACCAAGAAGTTATTACATCTCTCTCTTCCTAGCTACGTGCTCCCTGAAAGGGGGGAAGAAGATCAATTTATGTCACTTCTACCCAATCCAATTAAGTTTAATTAAAATAAAATAAAATAAAATGGCTGAATATAGAATTAGATAAAAATGTAAAAGTGTCATACAAAAGAGCCATGCATATATAAATAATACTTTTATAGTGTAAGTTCAATAAAAAAAACCCTGGTAACAAGGATTTCTCTTCAAGAAAAATGTTATTCATTGCTGACAGTAAATTCAGGCATAATCACTTCTAGCATACCAAAACCTCAAAGAATCCAAATAAAACAATTGAACAAAAATATTCACAATGCTGAGAAAAGAATGCAGCTATAAGATCAACAAAATGGCTTATTCCTTTTGCAGATATAATTAATATACTCTCCACTTAGATGCAAATTACTTGAAGACATCAATACTTGCATGTTATAGGAAATGTGTATAAAAATGAAATGTAATGAGCTAAGATAATAACTGCACAGGAGCAGTGTTTTAAAACAATATTTTAAATAATATATAGTGTCAGAAATCATTTTCAAGGTTTTTTTTCCTCACTGTTCAGCATAGTGTTAAACGAATCCTAATAATTTGAAATAAAACTGATTTGTTGGCTGAAACTGCACTTTAGGACAAAAATACTCTGATCTCATTAAGCCTATTTACCTTCTCATACTATTTATAAACCATGGTTGATTTATTCAATAACTGGGTTAGTCTCATATTCTGGCATCTCTTGGCAAAGAGTGCACCAAACTTGTTTTAGAAAAACTCCTGATTTTTAGTTAGAGTCTCATCTTGATTTAATCATCACAGAATGCCTTATTATTGGTTGAAGAACATGTAGTTGTTCTTACCTAAACTTTGACTGTTCTCTTTTGGCAAATGGTTACTTTAGGGCAGAGCTTTCCAAACTGTGTGTCGCGACACAAAAGTGTGTCCCACACAGAGTCTGGTGTGTCACCACACAACCCGGAAGTGCTGATCATCATCAGCGCTTCCGGGTTTTCCCGCGGCGACATACCAACGGTGGCGTGCAAACCCGAAAGCGGCAGCAGCGCTTCCGGGTTTTTGCGCACTGCCGCAATGGCGGCACTTCCGGGTTTTCCCGCGGCGATACACAACGGCGGTTGGTGTGTCGCCGCGGGAAAACTTTGGAAAGCCCTGCTTTAGGGGCATAGGTCTCTGCAGACCATTAATGCTGAATGGAACATGCAATGCAAGAGAAATAATTTTCCCCAATTCCTGAATCTGTAAAAATATGAACTGTTAGACAGAAAGGTATCTTATGTAAGAAAAGTACAATTAGTGAGATTTTAGCTGTACCATTACTGTTAAGGTACATTTTAAATTAAAATTCTGTAACAGTAATTTGGCTGGATATAGATCTTAATGCATTGTGAGTCTATTTTTACAGTGCTTGACAAAAGTTTAAAGTAAAATACTGTAGTCAATAATTACAAAACAGATTTCCATTTAAAAAGTTAAAAAGTTAAAGAATACAGATTATATTCTATTATCTCCAGACATGACAAACTTTATCTTAGTCTATATGCTTTCATTGTGCTATACTTTTTATAAGGTAAAAGAGAGGTGAAAACATGCCACTTAACTCCCATAATTAGAAACATTAAATGGGTTTGTGGGTATACTTTATATTCAGTTTATAGTTCTAAAACTGTTGTATGAGTAATTAGTATTCTGTGAATAATTAGAACTAAAAATTAAACAGCAAGAAAAAATGAACTGAAAATATCTCAAATTTGAATGTATGCATTTTGGCTGTTACTCAATTATTTTCTGGCTCCACAAGGAAAAAGATTCTGCAGCTTAAAATCAGTTGTGAAGAAAAAAATATATAGTCCAAAAAACTGCTTTGCTTCCTCCATTGAAAATCAGAGAAAAATATCAGTTTAACCTTGTTGCTGTGTTAATTAAGGCTTGAAATATTCAAAATTTAATATCAGCATCATTTCCAAGATGAAACATTATGGCTGCAATCCTCAGAATACCGGGTAATAAGCTCCACTGACATCAGCAATACTTACTCCCGTGTATGTTTATCTAGGATTAGGATGCAAGGCTCCTATTCTATGTATGTGCACATAAACATTTCATGGAAAAATGTAACATTCACTTTAGTTCATTTCAACATGAATTAAAGTGCCAATAGCCTTACAGCTATCTACCTGGCATAACTCCTTGGTTTATTTTAGTTCTTTGCCACTTTACATTTTGAAACCCTTCAAAACAAAATGTGACCATAATTCAGTAGTCTTCTCTTCCAATGACCTAGGACTGAAGTGGATACATTTGCCCTTTGGAGTGTTCAGAACATTACAGGAATCCAATGGTAATAAGTGTGAAATTTGACAAATTTATATCAGACAGCTGCAATGCAAAGAAGCACACAAAGCTGTCTCTGAAGTCTATGGTCATATTTAATGGCTTTTATGGAATTCAAATCCAAATTTGGTAACAAATTTCACTTAACATCTACGCTGTCTTTGTTTTCTAATGGAGTTTCTTACTCTTCCGAAATCTTGTATTTGCTCAAGAAAATACAAAAAGGAATATAGCTACAAAAGTAGCAACATTTCTTCAAAAAGTAAAATGTAACATAAAAAAGTTACAAGTCAGTCCTGTTTCAAGTTCTAAGAGCTCTCACTTCTGGTTCTTAATTAAGATCTGACGAGTTTGAAGCCTTGTCCTGTATCCAATACTGTGGGAAGAAACCAACTCATTTTTAATCGTTTTAAGCACCTAAAACACGTTTTGCAAATCCAGAAGAGATTAAGCCCACAGAACCAGTTTGCAAGATGAACCAACGGGTAGGTGATGCGGGGAAAATACATCATCCAGTGTTTGGCAACATCACTTTCAGTTGGCAAATGTAAAGTGTAGTCACTCCACCCTTTGGACACGCCATACACAGCTTTCACAGTACGACCCTTTTCAAACCAGCTGATATTGTGATCCGAGTTACAGTTGTATTCAACCCATTCTCTGGTGAAATCACCAAGGTGTGGAGGGTCTGATTCTTCTATGTCTACTACTTTAGCCAGTTCTGCTCCTTGCACTGCAATATACATGTCACTGATTTTCCTTACTTCTTTAACCCAAGGCTGAGCGTTCTCACAGTCTAACACTATAATAAGCCGCGAACAAAAGGAGCCATTCTTCTCTCTCCACCACTCTAAGAGCGCGTCAAGCTGTAATGAGTCACCACCTGTGGGGGAGCCAGAAATGCAATAATTACAGAAAAGAAACCATTCTTTCTTCAGACCAGTCAGATCATGTGGAGTCATACCGTTTTTTAAATATACCAAAAATGTGTATGACATGCAAGAATGTCCTCAATGTTGTTTTGTTCAGATCAACTTCATTACAGGAATCCTATACATGAAAAGTTATAGTACTGAAGCTCTATGCAGTCAGTACATGGAGGACAAAAAATAGAAGTGGCAATAAAATAAAAATACATTGTCCACCTCTTTGAAATGTAGAATCTAGAAGTCTGTCCTCTCCCATCTTTTTCTTAAAGCACTGGCCATACTTGAACAATTACAGTATGCTATCATCTGTCACACAAAATGCTCTTCAAATGAAAACAGAAAGTACGTCTTAATGTTAACTATGAGTTAATGTTACCCAACAAATGCACAGCTGATGAAAAGGCCAATCACAGCCAACCTGTCTTATTTTCCTTTGGCCTATCTAGTATATAGTATGTGTTCAGACTAATGCAAGGCCAAATCTTCTTATCCCTTTTGTATCTCCAATTCTGGGCCTGCAAAGTAAAATAAGGCCAGAACAGTGTAAAAGCAACTCTGTAATAATGGTTTCTTAAAAATAAGTCATTCATTCAGATTCAGATGACACACTGGACCAGAACTAAGATACTTTAAGAAAAACAAACCCTGATTATAGATCAAAGTTACACATTTTGTTTATGAGTCAGGTCAGAGTAAACATGCTTTGGAACCATCAGCTCTTGAAAAAATTAAAAAATGTTTTTCCTTAATCAAGAGTGCATCTCAAGAAGGCAAAATAATGGCAGCCCTACGGGGCTTTCCTGTTCTTGCTGGCAATTCCCTTTTCAATCCTAAAAGAAGCAACTTGTTGTGTAATCAGAATTAACTAGAGCAGTTATACAAACCAGGAAGTACCACTCAAGGAAGCAGTTTACTTTTAATTAGATGAGAGATTTGTTCTAAAACCTCCAATTCTTTTACAATGAAATAAAAATGTTGAACTGTTGCTTTAAAATTTTCTGGTTATTAAATAAAATATTCAACTTACACATTTCTAAAAGTTATACCTACAAGGTTAAGGAGTTCAGTCATTGTTTAACTTGCAAGCAATCAGGATTAGTAGAGTAGTATTTTCACTGTGGCAAATGGGACTAACAGAATCAATATACAGTATAATCTCTTCCCAGGTCTGAAAACATGTATTAACTGTGCTATATAGAGCTTAAGGAGGCTTCCTTCCCTAAAATCATTTACTGTGAATAAAATCTTGCAGATAAACTGTGAATATGGTTTATTTGAAGGCAGGAGCATTACTATTTGCTTTTTTCATTTTATTCATCCAAGGGCAGCAATTCTAAGGAGAGTATCTTTTTATGTATGCCAATTCATGAAGGTAACAGTTAAGCACACAGCTCTAATAATGCAGAAAAGCTTTATGACCTAAACCTTGAGCTTATTCAGCCAATAGTTCAACTTTTCAAACCATTTTGCAGCTCATGGTTTATGCATGATTGCTTAGCTGTTTATTTTTCATAACACGGTGCACCTACCAATCCTCCAACAATGAAACAACATTATTAAACTACTCAAATACAGTAAACCTCTCTTAAAAATGCAGTTAAGGCCACTGACTACATTGCTGTACTGCACAGCAATCACTTGGTGGAATTATTTTGAATACTAAATAGAGGTTTAGATTTTCATTTTTAACATATCTCATTGATATTCTCTCCACAGGAGAGAACTGCAAAACTCCACAGCTAACTACTAAGCCAGTTATTAGGGATAATAACGGTTATGATTAACGAGTTCCCCGTTGGGGGAGATGGGTGGTCATATAAATTAAATAAATAAATAAGTAAGTAAGTAAGTAAGTAAGAAAGAAAGATAAAGGACGAAGCAAGACAATGAGTTAATGCCCAGTAATATATAGGTATATATATATGGGTAAATATAATGGGAAACTAGGAAGTTGGAACACTCATTATCATACCTGTCTATATAATATATTCAAGTGAAATTTTAATTCCAACATGGGTGGAGGGATGCAATTTCATAGATACTCCTATAAGGTAGGATTAGGTAGGATAAGACTCATGACGTGAAAATAGCAATTGAAGGATAGGAAGGATGTAATGGTGTGTGGGAATGACCTCGGGAGACAGGAGGAAGAGCCACAGCGTATACAACAGTCTGATA
The DNA here is from genome assembly GCA_023362775.1 of Charina bottae. Classification (NCBI taxonomy): domain Eukaryota; kingdom Metazoa; phylum Chordata; class Lepidosauria; order Squamata; family Charinaidae; genus Charina; species Charina bottae. Next base: position 60,387,368 of record JALMGJ010000006.1, read on the forward strand.
AACAAAATTGGAGTCCGAAGGGGGTTGGGGTAGAGAAAACATCTCAGAAGGGACCCTCCTTAGTTTTTGGGAGAGTAAAAGTAAGGGAGTAAAAGAAAGGGAAGGGAGAGGTACTTTCAGACTTGCAAGATTCTTTTCTGGGCTACCTCAAAGGGCTGACAAAGGGAGTGTTGTTATGCAAAAAGTATGTACTACTACTACTACTACTATTATTATTATTATTATTATTATTATTATTTGAATTTATCCCCGCCCATCTCTACCATGGTAGACTCTGGGCGGTTTACAATCAATATAAAAGATAAAACCTATACATTAAAACTACTATAAAAATAAAAAATAAAAATCCAAGAAATGGTCTGTTCTTAAAAGGAGGAAAACCACTAAGCCAACCACCCCCAGGAGGAACTATCATTTCCTTCACTCCAGGCCCGGTGGCAGAGCCAGGTCTTCAAGGACTTCCTAAAGGCCAGGAGCGAGGGTGCCAGTCTCACCTCAGGGGGCAAGTTATTCCACAGGGCGGGTGCTATTGCCGAGAAGGCACGCCTCCTGGATCCCGCTAGATGGAATTCTTTTACAGAAGGGATCCGAAGCATGCCCTCCCTGCATGATCGGGTGGGGCGGGTAGATGTGGTCGGGAGAAGACGGTCCCTCAGATACCCTGGTCCCATGCCATGTAGGGCTTTAAAGGTGATAACCAACAACTTGAATTGAATCCGGAAGCAAACTGGTACCCAATGCAGCTCACGGAGTAGCGGTGTTATATGTGCTGATCTCATAGCACCCAGAACTACCCGTGCAGCTGCATTCTGGACCAGCTGAAGCTTCCGGACACTCTTCAAGGGTAGCCCCATGTAGAGCGCGTTGCAATAATCTATATGGGAGATGACAAGGGCATGAGTGACTGTTCGGAGGGCCTCCCGATCCAGGAAGGGGCGCAACTGGTGCACCACCCGAAGCTGTGCAAAGGCCCTCCTGGCCACGACTGCCACTTGCTCCTCGAGCAGGAGTCGTGAGTCCAGGAGGACCCCCAAGTTTCGTACTGAATCTGAACGGGGTAGTGCCACCCCATCCAGAGTTAAAGATGACAACTTCCTGGAAATCGAGACGCCATCAATCCACAGCCACTCCGTCTTACCAGGGTTCAGCTGAAGCCTGTTGTGCCCCATCCAGGCCCCTACAGCCTCCAGACACTGAGAAAGGGTGTCGACTGCAACACGTACTTCACCCGGGATGGAGATGTACAATTGGGTATCATCAGCGTACTGGTGATACCTCATCCCATGGTGACGGATGATCTTACCCAGCGGCTGCATATAGATGTTAAATAGGAGAGGAGAGAGAACCAAACCCTGCGGCACCCCACACAAGAGGGGTTGAGGGTCAGATCTCTCCTCTCCTATCACCACCGATTGGGAACGGCCCTGGAGAAAGGAGGCGAACCAGCGCAAAACAACGCCGCCCACCCCCAATTCCCTGAGCCGCCCCAAAAGGATACCGTGGTCGACGGTATCAAAAGCCGCTGAGAGGTCCAAGAGAGCGAGAATGGATGCACTCCCTCCATCTCGCTCCCGCCAAAGATCATCCATAAGCGCGACCAATGCAGTCTCTGTCCCATATCCCGGCCTGAAACCTGACTGAAAGGGGTCTAGATAATCCGTTTCATCCAGAATCCTCTGGAGTTGCAGCGCCACCACCTTCTCAACCACCTTTCCCAAAAAGGGAAGGTGGGAGACAGGACGAAAGTTGTTTAAAACAGTAGGGTCCATAAGTCGCCGGGGGCGGACCAATCTAATAGGTCCCGCCTCCCTGCGGAGTGGGGCAGCACACGAGAGCCTCAAGGTCACCAGGGCGTGGTCTGACCATGACAATGGGGACAGATGTAACTCTCCCCTCAGATCACATTGCCACTGCTCTGACAAGAAAACCAAGTCCGGCGTGAGACCACTGTCTTGAGTCGGGTCCCGAATAATCTGTGACAGGCCCATGGCTGTCATGGTGGTCATGAACTCCCAGGCCACTTCCGAGGCCCGTCCCAGGGACGGCAGATTGAAATCCCCCAAAACCATGAGTCTGGGGAACTCCACTGCCAACCCAGAGACGGCCTCAAGCAGCTCGGGCAGAGAGGTTGCTACGCAGCAGGGGGGCTGGTACAGTAGCAACACTCCCAACTGTGCTTGGGAACCCAACCTGAAAAACAGGGTCTCACATCCGGTCACTTGTGGAGCAGCGCCCCTGGAGGCCATAAGAGACTCTCGGATGACAACTGCCACCCCACCCCGCCTCCCCTGCCCCGTTGTCTCGGCTGATGCCATACTCGAAACCCGGCTGGACACATTTCCGAAAGGGCAACCCCTCCTTCTGGGCCCAGCCAGGTCTCTGTTATACATGCCAGGTCTGCCCCCTCCTCCGCGAATAAATCGCAGATGAGGGAAGCCTTATTATTCACAGACCTGGCATTAAGGAGCAGCAGCCGGACATCGGGGCCCTCAAAGATCTGCTTACCAGGGCCTGGGTATGAGCTTGGAGGGCCGGAACACGCCACCGGTAATAAACACCGGGGGCGCCTTCTCCCCGGCAAACATACAGTACGGTATACATACGGTATACAGTGTACACAAATGCATAAATCTGAGACTTGAAGAAGCCCTGTTCAAAGGATTTGGATAAGCACAAGAACAAGAAAATAAAGTGTATTATTGTGGCAGTGTACACAGACCATTCAGCTAACTCATATAAATAGTTATAGAAGATGGGAAGGGAGCTGCCCTAATGAATCCAGACATAGAAGTGTTACTGGGAAATTCAAGCTGCCAACTAGGAAGAGGGAAGAAACCATCCAAGCCTGCAAAAAAACAAAAACTGAGCAATCAGTCAGGACACAGGTTTCTTTGTCTCTCAAGTTAGCTTTTGCAAAGATGAGGGAGCAGACTCAATTGTGCCTTTGCTCTTTACTTTCTAATTCAGGAGGACTGGAGGGAAGGGAATCTCCCCAGCAGGGGAAGGCCCAACCTCCCCAGTCCTGGAATGAGCATTGTTGAATCAAAAGAAATTAGTGATCTAGAGTAAACATCAAACAATACACAATTATGATTCTTTGATTAATTGATTTTATGGATTTATCTGAGTTGTTCTTTGTGCCCGCTACAGCACATATATGTGTGTATGGGTGTGTGTGTGTGCACGCACATATGTACAGGGTCCTTGCTGCTGGCAGGAATCCTGATTTCTTTGTTTCTTTCTCATTCCCTTCTATGGCAAACTGGTTCTTGAATTTTAACACACATAATAAAAGGCTTATATTTTCAAATTATATGTTACGTTCATTCTTCCGGGGAAGTGGTATGACACCCCTGCAGTGTGACACTATAGAAAAGAATAAAAGCAGGAGCATCTTCCTACTTTCTTCCTCCAGAGGAAAAGCACAAGGGGAAAACTTGTTCCTGAATGAAAGTGGTGGCAACAGCCTATTAAAAGGCTCTTCCCAGCTGCTGGGAGAATGCAAGGGGAACCGTTGCATGTGTGGGATTCCCCCCTCTTGGGAGTCAGGTACCCCAACCAAATTCACACATGTTGAGTAACCTGGCTCCCATGAGATGTTGCTTGCACTTGCAGAAGGCTTATGTTCCCCATTATCATGACATTTCCCTGAAACAGATGACATCGCTTCTTTCAAGCTGTAGAGTCAGAATTTTACCAGCACCCTTTTTGTGAGAAATGTGTGTGTCAAGAAAAACAGTGATTTCCATATCTCAAGAGCTTCAGACACTTTTGGGAGATAGGGATGCCTGTAAATAGGTTGGAATATAGAGGATGAATGAATGACAGGTATACGCTGAAGATGGTACTGTAAAAGGAATGTTATAATTGGGAAACCTGTAAAAGAAGGTTGATGAATGATGATAGTAGAAAGAGAGATAGCAGAGTGAAGCTGGTACGAATAAGAGATAATTGGACAGGTGAAACTAAACAGAACCAGCAGAGATGGGAAGGGATGCAAGCATGTGCAGATTAAAGATGAACTGTCTGAAAGTAACCGGACAGGTGATTATAATGTTAAATTTCCCTCCCCTTATGAGATAATTCCACGCCTTAAGGCAGACCCAAGGAGTAACTTCACACCTAGGGGTGGGAAGGAATCCCTAAATGGTAGTAGGTGAAGATGTAATGTGTAATCAACATAGATAACACAAATGTATGCATGCCTATGTAGAGTGTAGAATAAATTATCCAATCATTACTTTTTGCTTGTAACCACTCCTCATAAAATTGGTATAAGTGGTGTTGCTTGATAATAAAGGGGGCTCTCCTTTTGGAAGGGGATGCCTCCTATTTACTTGGGCCCAAATAAAAGGAAAAACATTCTATTTCTCGCTTGGTGTGTTTATTGGGATCCATACCAGGTCTAACGGACTCCGGTCTGAGGCCGTGTTTACGGCCCTTCAAAGCCGAGACATAATATTAATGAGGGATTTCAAGTATTATAATATCTGGAATTGTTAACTTTGCTAAGAGTGAAACATGCAATATATATGCTGGCAACTAAGTGGAGAAGGAACAAGCGGATCTGATATCTTGGACTTTACCTTGAAGAGCAAGAAACAGTGAAATAAAAATGGTGGAACCTCAAGGGGGAATTAACATTATCTAAGCATTTATACAGTGAAGACACTGAAACTACACACAGTAGGTTGTGCATCATGGATTTTAAGAAAGCCAATTTCAGAATGGCTTTCAGAAAGGAGTTGAGCACATTCTAAAAACTAAAAATTCTGGTAAGAGAGAAGCCCTATGTAAAATTGCAGTGTGAGAATATGAAAAATTAAATGCTGAAGGCTCACTGACAAACTTTCCACATAGGAATGGAAAAAGTGAAAACTAGGCTGCATGGAAATTTCCTAACAAGTCAAGGCCTTACTGGAATGAATACAGGAGTTAGAATGAGGGATATATAACCAAAGAGGTATAAAACAGAGTAGCCAAAACCTATAAGACTAGCCTGAGATCAACGCTGGACAAATTTATAGAAAAGATTATTAAATGCTAGGAACCAACATAAATTTATCAAGGATAAGCCATGGTAGAACAACTTTATTTTCTTTTTGATAACATTACTAATCTGATAGATCATGAAAACAAGTTTTTGACAAAATCTACTAATTGAATCTACAGCTGACTGAGAGACATACCCAACAAGTGCTCTCTAATGCAGAGCTTTCCAAACTGTGTGTCGGGACACATTAGTGTGTCGGCTGCAGTGTCTGGGTGTGTCGCAGCTGCTACTGCCTCCGAGCCCTGCCAGGATTCCACGCAGGTCCTAGTGCCTGCCTTGTGCCTTGCTACCTCCAAACCTGCCCTGCCAGGATTCCGCGCAGGTCCTAGTGCCTGCCTTGTGCCTTGCTGCCTCCAAACCTGCTGTGATTCCGCGCAGGTCCTAGTGCCTGCCTTGTGCCTTGCTGCCTCCAAACCTGCTGTGATTCCGCGCAGGTCCTAGTGCCTGCCTTGTGCCTTGCTGCCTCCAAACCTGCTGTGATTCCACACAGGTCCTAGTGCCTGCCTTGTGCCCTGCTGTAAGAGTGTGTCATGAAATGATGCATGTCTAAAAAGTGTGTCACCAACATGAAAAGTTTGGAAAGCTCTGCTCTAATGGTTCAACATGAGTTTGGAAAAAGTTCTTGAGCCAAGTCTACAGGGCTCTGTGTTGACCAATGTTTTAATAAATGACTTGGGTAATCCTAATAAACCTTAGATGGGGAGCAAAATCAAGTTTCAAAAGTTCTTAACAGATTGGAACATGAGCGAAAAGTAACAAAATGAAATACTGTATAGAAGATTAATAAATATAGCTATAGGACGGAAAAGATTTAGCTTGGTCCAGACCATATGAAAAGAATTTAGGAATTTTAATGAATTACAAGCTAAATATGAGATAACTGTGCTGCAGTTTAAGCACTATTAAGACAAATAGTATACAGTCAAGCAAAGCAATCTACTGTATTATATCCTACACTGCATTTGAAAACTATATTCAGGCTCAAAAGATATTGACAATCTGAATGCTCTGAAGAATAGAGATTAGGATGAAATGAGAGATCTGGAAACCAAAAATCTATGAAAAACATTTGAAAAGAGGTTTATGTTTAGCCTAGAGAGAAGATTAAGGGAATATATGATTATTAGCTTCTGAGTATCAGAAAAACTATTATAAAACAGAGCACTGCTTTCTATGGCTCAAGAGAAAAGGATTTTGCAAGGAGACAGATTTCATCTCAGCATTAAGGGAAACTCCCCTACTGTAAGAGGTAGTTAAAAAATGGAATAGAAGAAGTTGGGCAATGATGGGGTTCCCTTTTGCTGGAAATAAAGAGCAGTAAGCAGTAAGAAAAAGCGGAATCTCTTGGTGATTATAGTTATTTTTGGAGATTTTTAACTATAAAAAAAAAGTTTTGGCTTTTTTCCCCATCTGGGTTATATTCAGAGCTGTAACATTGCCTTTCCGTTCTTATCTTTGTGGCTAAATCTCAAGGTTGAAGTGTTTTATCTTTCTACACATTTCTTATTTTAAATTTTAGGCTTTCTATTTACTTTTTTCCACTGTCTGCTAGTATATTTTCTTTGGTTAATTTTGGATTAATTCATTAACCTCTATTTCTGTGAGTTAACTTTTTAGGGTGTGCTATAATTTACTGTTTGAACAATGGAAGAGTTTAAAGAAGATCTCAGAGAATTACGTTGTCAGCAAGAAGATATTATTTCAAAGAGTTGTCAAACTATTATACAGACTATTTGGGACATTCGAGATGAGATTTTACTTAAAATGAAACAACTATATGAAAATACTATGATAGAAGATGTTGGAAAAGATGGTGTTTTTACTGTTGTGGGGGAAAATGGAAAACTCTCAGCTGAAAACTCTGGATTGGTGTTTATGGGATTAAAACGATTGTTTAACTCTAGGACTGCAAAAGGAACTGCCAAGCGGGGGAAATGTTATGACTATTTCAATCAATGTTATGGGAAAGAAGAGTATGTTATGTGGGAGTTCTTTTTCTCTTTCGCTGGAAAGTTTGTATTTTTTGAAGCTATTGGACTGTTAGATCTTTGTAAAAAAAATGCTGTTGGTGTAATGGTGAAATATCTGAATGCCCTGGTATATTTTGAGGAGGGGTAAAAAATTAAGAATATTTAATTGGACTGATAATGAGATTAACATGATTTACAGGATTTTTGATTTCTAAGACTTAAAAGATATTGACAAGTTCTGGTAATATTTTATATTGTTTTTAAGCATAATTAGGGTTAAGATTGTTAATTATAAAGGTAGACAATTTATAAAAATTAAGAATATTTAATTGGATTGATAAAGAGACTAATATGATTGTTTTATAGGGTTATAGATTTGTAAAACTTAATAAAGGATATTGATAAGATATAATAATGTTTTATATTGTTTTTGAGATCCAATAGGGTTAAGATTGTTTATTATAAAGGCAGACAATTTATTTGTTTCTATAATTTGATGTTTATTGTGTAGACAGAAGTATATAGAATAGTAGTAGAAGGGAAAAAATTAAATGGATTATTTTTTAAGAGGAAGGGAAGTTTGAAGTAAAAAAAATTAAATATATGTATATATATTTTTATGTAAGGGGAAGGAGCGATTGTATTAGAGATTTATATATGTGTTAATGGAGGGATTTATAGAAATAATGTGATTATGGTTAGATATAGAGGAAGGGTTTGTTTGTGGGAATTGTTGTATATTCTTGCTGTGGAAAGCTGGAAGCCACCTCTATGTATGTAACTTTCTAAAAGTTTTCTCTTTTGTGTTTTTACACTTTTAATGTTTTTGTTTGTTTGTAGTGTTTTTGTTTTTTGTAGTTTTTTATCCTTGTTGTAAAAAATAATAAAAACTTTGGAAAAAAAAGAGCAGGGCTGGCCAGCCATCTGCCAGAGAAATTATGGCTGTACCCTTCAGGTTTTATGCTACATAGTCTCATGGCCCTCCCAACACAATGATTTGATAGAGGATGAAACAAATTAGAAATACTAGTTTGAATACAAAAAATCTGTATATACACCAAAGTTCCCTTACCATCTCCCTCTTGCAACATTTTGTAAACTTTTAATAATCAGGTACTATGCAAAACCCCAAGGTATGTGCTGTAGTGAAACTAAGTAAAAGCTCAGAGGAAGCTGGTTACCATTTATGTATTAGTAGCATGCATTGATTGACATGTTATCATGTCTGATAATGTAAGCATGCCTTTTTTATCAGATTCTCTTCAGTTCGGTTGCATTAAATAAGCTGGGGAAGATTGCATATTATAGTTTTCTTCATGAAAGCTAAAGGAAACTGTTCCAAAAAAACCAATGTATCACTATTTTCTTCTTGTAGCTGTTCATTTTCTTTAAAAAAATATTGTCATATTCAAGAAAAATGCTTGTCTGTAACTGTTTAAAGCAACTGTGCCTTTTTCCAGGATTGTGCAGCAGCTGTGGACAGTAACTGCATGATCCTGAGAAAAAATGAATCTACTTTAAAGACTTGTAGACAGATGAAAGCCAGTTTGGTGTAGTGGTTAAAGCACCAGGCTAGAAACTGTGAGGCTATGAGTTCTAATCCTGCCATAGGCATGAAACCAGCTATGTGACTTTAGGCTAGTCACTCTCTCCCAGTCCTAAGAAGAAGACAATAGCAAACCACTTCCAAAATATCTTGCCAAGAAGAGGGGCTTTGCAATGCATGAGAGTACAAATGAAGCAGCACTCTTTGAATCATTAAAACCACTGCATCTTTTGCCATATTCACATGGCTGCTTTCAAAACTGCTCCCAGCTGTCTCCAGATATGTGCATGCCCAACTACTTTGTAAGCCGCTTTTATGTTCCCAAGTGGATGTCACACACATACTTCAGAGAGCGCCAGGAGCAGCTTTCAAAGCAGTTTCGGAAGCCTCGCAAAAACATGGCTGCTTTACTGATTTGAAGACAGATGCTCTGTCCATATTCCAGCACACTGCAAAGCATTTTTTAAAAATAGTTTAGCCTTACTACGTAATACTAAAATGTTATTGAAAATGATGACAAAAATGATCTTTAAACATGTATAAATGAAAGAAAAAAAATTCAGTACTTACCTGCAAGTGCCCATTCCCCAGAGTTGTGAGAATGACCACTGTAGTATAATATATAGGTATCATGCCTAGGTCCATCTGATGTCCGAAGTTCAAGAAAAGACTTTAGTTTAGAATGTAATGTGTCAAATGAAAGTCCACTTGTGGAATAATCACAGCCATAGGTCTCAATCATATGATACGCAAAGAACCTTTGGATAGCATTAAGCATGCCTGTTGACCTCAAATTTAGCTCTTGCACATGTTCAGGTGGAAGCAATGTTGGTTGGCCATCAGGACTGAAGGAAAGGGAAGGGAAGAAAAATTGAAAATGTTGTAATGAATACAATTTGTTGTGATTTTGTAAGTTTCTTCACTGTTCAAAGCTGTGTTATGAAATAATTCACCATTGTGATTGCTTACATCAGGGCTTTCCAAACTTTTGCCGTTGGCGACACACCAACGGCCGGCGCACAAAAACCCGGAAGCGCCGCCGCCGCGTGGGCAAAAACCCAGAAGCGCCGGCGGCAGCGCTTCCGGGTTGCCGCTGCCCCTTCGGAAGGGCAGGCTCCGGGGACCCTGAAAATGCCCTTGGTTCTGGCAGGGAGGTGAAAATCGCACGCGCACGCTGCTGGGCTGCTTCCCTGCTGCACAGCTGATCGGCGCGGGGGGGCGGGGTGGAAATTCTCCACGCCGATCAGCTGTGCGCCAGGAAGCGGCCCGGCAGTGTGTGCGCGCGGCGAGGCTTTTCGCCTCCCTGCCGGAACCGAGGGCATTTTCAGGGTCCCCGGAGCCTGCCCTTTTGAAGGGGCAGCGGCAGCAGCAGCATCCTGGAACCCGGAAGCTTCCCGGTGCACAGCTGATCGGCGCAGAGAATTTCCACCTCAGCTCCCCCCGCGCCGATCAGCTGTGCAGCAGGGAAGCGGCCCGGCAGCATGCATGTGCGATTTTCGCCTCCCTGCCGGAACCGAGGGCATTTTCATCAGCGCTTCTGGGTTGTCACGCAACACACTTGGGCCCCCCAGGCGACACAGTATTGTGTCGCGACACACAGTTTTGAAAGCCCTGGCTTACATTTTAAAACAGGAATGTTCCGTTACAAATGGCTTAAATTAGCAGCCTAAACCATGGAAGAGTTCTGTGTCTCATTGACAGTATATGCAGTGGACATAGTTTTTAACATAGTCCTAGTTCTCACTGATGTGTTAGGTATAAATATCTACCTGCTTTCTGATATTTATATGGAGGTAGATTTTTGCATAGATGAGCATTCAACCATGTTGAAGTGGTTTTGCTCAGACATTAATAGCCACTTCAAGAAAACCTAGTTGTAATCAGAAGTACATAGGCACCAATTATTCTATGGCCTAGAAGAAAACACCCCCTCATTTTTCTCCAGTTTTATTTGACAGAGAATTCAAGAGGTTATTATAACCTTTTCCTTTGTCTCCAGGCTCACTCATCATTTCCCTGCAACCTGTTCACCTCTCAAAAAGATGAGTTGTCACAATAAGCACTGACAGTTACTGGTATCAACTTTCCAAATCCAAAACTATTGCAGAAAGCAGGTAAACAGCCAAGCTGGCATGACAGATGTTTTCCAAGGGAAAAAAGTAATAGTAATATAACTTCAGTTGGAATATTTCTTTCTCTTTTTAAAAATTTGACTTGAACTTGCTCTTAGGAAGGATTACATCCTGAACAAAAATCAATTAACAGTACAATTGTTTTCTTTCTTAAAGTTTTGTTAGAAGTGCTGGCTAGGTCAGTTTTAATAAAAAATCATCACATCCTCATGAATTCTTCAAATATTGCATGTGCAGCTTCTCAGAATAACATTAGGATAAGTAAAGGAAAAAAAGACCATGCAAATCTAGTAGATAAATTAATATCAATTAGATGACTGTGATATACTAAACAACATGTAGTGTTTGCATTAACCCTTACCTGCAAAAATTGGTAGGGATCACAATTGCATAGCCGACACATGTGCCTCCCAAACAGTTTCCCAGTTCATGAAATAACCCATGAGCCATAGATTCAAGGGGCAAGACAATCAAAAAAACACTCATGAAGATTCCATTGGATTTCTGCAACAAATTAATTTGTTATTTATTGTAAGAGACGAATTCATACAATTAGAGTTTATCAGTTTGCAAATGTGAATGAAAATACAGGACATTTAAAGTCACAGTTTCTTTAAACATGATCCAAATGCAATAATCTTAACCAGTGCTAACTCTGAATTTGGTTCTAACCTCATCCAATAAAAAGTTCAATAATATGCATTATAGGTAAAGGTTCCCCCCGCACATTTGTGCAGTCGTGTCCGACTCTAGGGGCCGGTGCTCATCTCCGTTTGTTAGCCAAAGAGCCAGCGTTGTCCGAAGACGCTTCCACGGTCATGTGGTTGCATGACACGCCGGAACGGTTACCTACCCACCAAAGTGGTACCTATTTATCTACTTGCATTTGCATGCTTTCAAATTGCTAGGTTGGCAAGAGCTGGAGCTAGTGCGGGAGCTCATTCCGTCACGCAGGGCTAGGGATTCGAACCTCCGAACTTGCGATCTTCTGATCGACAAGCCTGGTGTCTTACCCTCTGAGCCACCATTATGGTTTTAACAAAATTACAGCTGTAGACGCTTATTAAATATGCTATATACAGACTCAGCCAAATATTTACATTAGAAGGCCTAGATCTTATATTTCCAATTCAAAAAAGTATTAATATTTCTTACACTTTTTTTTTCCTATCACCCAGCTGAGTTAACTGACACTTGTCCTGTTTCCTGATGGCCTTGGGAGGCAGCTGTAATACATTTACATAATGGTTCTCTCTAGCCTGAAAACTACTGGTTCCTGCCTCACCAGTCTTAGTCCTTATAAATATAATGAAGCAATGCTAAAAATAAAGAACTTAATAGAAGCCATTGATAAAATAATAATAATGTTGATTCAGTGATTAAAAGCTAATGAAGAGGGACCAGCTGATGAGAAGGTCAGAGAAACCCAAATAGCTGCTTCCTAAAATGAGAGAAAGAATAATATCCTTAAGAGAACCAGTTTGGCGTAGTCACTGGGCTAGAAACTGGGAGACCATGAGTTCTAGTCCCGCCTTAGGCACAAAGCCAGGTGGGTAACCTTGGGCCAGTCACTTTCTCTCAGCCCTAGTAAGAAGGCAATGGCAAACCACTTCCAAAAAACCTTGCCAAGAAAACTGCAGGGACTTGTCCAGGCAGTCTCTGAGAATCGGACATGATTGAACGGAGATAGATAGATAGATAGATAGATAGATAGATAGATAGATATAGTTTAAGTGTGTGTGTGTGTATGAATGTTTGGAGATATATATATATATATATATATATATATATATATATATACACATACATACATACATACACACACACACACACACACACACACATACATACATACATACATACATACTGTATATATATATCCCTTCAAACATTCATACACACACACACACAAACTATGAAGGCAGCTAAGCTTGCTCTGAAAGCAACTTGGTTTACAGATCTTCTAACTTTCTATAAGGAACTAAAATTAGTGTAACTTCAACAATTTGCGTTAGACAAACAGCTGATAGAACTAAAAGACATTTCCTGTCTTGTTGGGGGGGGGAAATGAGGTAAGAGAAGAGAGGCAGTTCACAGTTGGTATGTAAAAACAAAGGGAAAAGAAATGAAAATAACTAGTTTATTTTAAACAAAAAAGAGAGACTTTGGTCATATCTTGTGACAAGCCAAAGAGTTATTCTGTAATTAAGCATGGAAAATTATTTTGTAGGTATACCTCTTTAGAGAGGAATAACTTACCCTATACCACCACTTCATACAATGCCATTGTTAAATAAAATGTTCTCTTTCTCTCTCTCCCGAGCAGGAAAAGAATTGATAAGAGAAGCCATAATGTGACTATATGGTGAAACCTCAATATATGAACTCTAAGTTCATTAATTTTGAGGTGGCAACAGCTAATTATGCCACTGAATACAAGGCATCTGGAAAGTGAAACATACCTACTCACAACTTAAATCAACTCAACTCAATCTTTATTGCAGTCATTAACCAGCACCAAATAGAAAAGCACACATACAGATACTGTATATCTAAACAAATTAAAATAAATGACAGAGGGGAAGTATACTGTAAGAATTTTAAATCCATCCCCAAAACATCCTTTCCCATCAGCTGAAAAGTATCAGCACTGACTCTTCTGGTATGTCACAAAATCTTTTGTAGCTTGCCAATCAGTCAAGTGGTGAGTTGTAGCCCACACAACAAAAAGGGTTGTCCTTTTTTTTTGTTTAGCCCAATGAAAATCTTAGGTATATAGACAGGGCATGGTGGGTCCATTTCAAAGCATAATACTCTATCTTGCTTTTATCTTTTTGTTGAAAGCATTAGCCATAATTCTTTTATAATCTCCCTTTTTTGCTACACATAAGTTAAAGAAAGTTTGACAGAGGACTGTAAAAGCATTAAAACATACCTGCCAACATACTGCACCCAAAATTGCTGTTGCAAGAAGGCTGAAAAAGACAAGTCGCTCTGAAATTAAACAAAAATGGCGCATCCCTTTAGATGCCATTACTCTGTCAAGGCTGTTGTTCTCTGCCCTGTGTGTGTAATATATTTTGTGACAGTCATTAAGTTTTGTATGAAATCCCCAGAGAGTTATAAGAAAAATGATGTGACAGATCATCCAGAAAATGCCAAAAATGGAAAAACCTGGTATTACAAAGTACCAGAGATCCAAATCACCTAGTTTAAGTGCCGAGAGGATGAAAGAAATCAGTTCAATAAGTCCAACAAAAATGACAGAAAATCTTCGGCAAACTCGACCACGATACAAATAAGGTTTCCAACGTTCTGTAACTGAAAGTCCACTGAAGTAAACATCAAGAAGGGGATCAGCTATTAGGCAACTAAAAAAACATCCCAAGGCAAATGGATTTGTTGGTATGTGCAAGGATGGAAAAAATAACAAAGAGGCAAGGACTCCAAAAATTACCAAATTTGGCATTGCCAGGAATGATTTCATCCTCAAATCAATAATCAGCATTGCTAAAGCCACAATCAACAGAATAATACTCATGGATTTTTCCACCAGCATAGTTGTACTGGCAATTGCAAATCCAACCAGCTCAAGTACTTCGACTGTTGTTAGTAAAGTGGGTCGATGATGAACGCAGCCACATATTCTCTGCACCAAAGCATACAATATTCTTATAATTATGGAGGAAAGGAGTAAATATTTTGTTGCTTCTTCCTTCACATCATTTTTAAAAGAATTATTATCCAGGAAGCAAAGAAGGCCAAGTAAAAATCCAAACCAAAGATTAGAGAGACTTAAACTTGCTGCTTCCATTGAAAAATAGTAATAAAGTATACTTGCAATTCCAAGAACAAATAGTCCAAGGATAAAAATTATGAGTATTAGTGCATCTGCAGTTTTTTCCCATCTGACATAAAGACCCATACATATTGCAGCCAACAAATTCATTCTGGCTAAATAGCCCAGGTAGCGGACAGAGGAATGCATGTTCACTTCTCGATTTGCTTCTTCCAGTCTTGTCATTGCTGCATACAGACAATGGCTAACACAGTAACGCAACGATCTACACATGTAAGCAGACTAGTAGGGATTATGCCCACTTCACAGAAAATAAATGTTTCAATTTCATCCAAAAAATATGATGCAAAAGCAGGCTTGCAGTATTGTTTCATTTATAATTATCAGTCACTACTGAAGCTCTGAAAGACAAACATAATAACTTAACATTAATATTACATTACATCAAATAAACAGATAAATCTGCATCCTTACATATTGTTTTTCAACAAGAGATAATGTAGGCAATACAGTATTAAAGTATTACTTATTATAGTAACATATGAATCCAAAAGCAGCATTTATTTTACATGTTGAATCTGCACAGTTCATACTTTAATTTATTCAGGTTTAATTTCTTACTGAAGAAGAGAGCCAGTATTGTGTAATGGTTAAGGAGCTGGACTAGAAATAGGTAAACACAGGTCCTAGTTCTTTCTGGGCATGGAAGCCAGCTGGGTGATCTTGAGCAAGTCACTCCCTCTCAGCCCAAATCAGTGTCTATGACAAGCCAGCTGGAAAATGAAGCTTTGTTGCATCATGTATTGACAGCTTCATCATAACAACTGTGAGTGCAATGATCCTGCAATGAAGCAGGACAAATGCTAGGAACAACTGAAGAATGGCAATAACTGAAAAAGAATGTTTGAGAAATTACTCTATTTATTTGGGGGGGGGTCACTCATTTCTACTTCTTTTTCCCTCTTGTCTTGATTTTGCAATTGTTTAAAAAAGTCTTCCATATATGAAGTGGGAGAGTTGTCATACATTTCCTGAACAGAGCCTTGTTTCCACTCCAAAAAAATGTGTGGAATATTTATTTACTTAAAGTATTTATATGACCACCCAACTCACAAAAGTGTAACTTCAGGCAGCATAGAAAAATGAAAATCTCTGTACTTGTGTCTCAGTATGTATGGGAAAATGTTTGTATGTATACAAATGGTGTATTAATTCACTTTACAAATGGGTGTAAAAATGCATCATAGAGATCATAGCTCAACAGCATCATTTTTACAGCCCCCAGGCCTCTTGATGTAGATACAGCCAAAAATGTAGGGTGATTTTTTTTCATTTTTGCAGTGTTTGGAAGGAATTTATGGGCCAACATGGGTGCCTTAGGCCTTGTAGAAATGTTGCAGGTTGGTTTTCAAGAGCAAAATGGCCTTTAAGCCCTGTACATCCATCTCATGCCTTTAAAACCCTTAAAGTCAAGTCTGGAAACTACCCTTCCTGACTCCTGGAGGGTGACCCTCCTCGTTACACAAAACGTGTTGCAGCTTTTGAACCAATGGAAGTTGCACACACCTGTTTTGCCAAATTAATTTTAATATGTAATTATTAATTAAATTATTTAGTTTTCTGTCCTGGTCTTGTTCTTTTCAGAGCGTGGCTATGTACAAAACAAGTATGCCAGATGCACACATTTATTTATTTATTGTGGGGAGGGGGGTCTTGAGGATTCATTTAGTTGGAATTGGCAACTACAGATTGACAGGATAAGAAAGGTGAACATTGCACAGGCCTTATTTTGTGTATGCATTTTTTCCTGAGAGGAAAGTCGAACTCCTTTTGAGTAAATACAATTTTATAGTTGTCTATTATCTGCCTTTTGAATTCTCTGACATTTTTCAGCTTTGCTTTAATTTTGTATAGGCTAGGAGAAGGGGAATTGATTGATTTATTGGAGAATATCTAAATCCATTGTAAGACTATTACCTATTGCTTCAGATTAAGAGGTTATTATGCACTGTTATATCTTTTAACTCCTTCCAGCATATAGAAACAAGTGGTTCTTTATGCAAACAATGGAAGAAAAAAATTGTACAGTTTAATTGTCAACTGCCAAAATGTTTATGCAGAATTACAGAAAATTATCATCCTTAAAGCATTAGAAATATACTAACCTTACATTTATGTTGAATTTATTTTAAATTTAAGCTAATCTGGAAAAAGTTTAACCGATGTTCTTTTGACTAGTTTAAAATTTCTTGAAGAACCTACCACTATGTATCAAACTACTAAACTGAAATAGTACTTACAGGAATTATGCGAAATGCTCATTCCAGCACAAAAGTATATACCTTGGTTCGCAAGGAAAAGCAAAGCAAACCCAGTAGTATTTTATTTTCAAAGCACGCCAATCTGCTGTTCCTGCTCCTTTGTCCCAACAGCCCTAAATGATGGTAAAAACTGTTTTCTTACATAAGAAGCCAATCTAATTATTTCTGAACACAACTGATCCAGCATTTCACCTTAAACTCTTGGGGTTTTAAACACGCCAGATTGTCTTTCATCCCACCTTTGTTTAACATGCAGCGCGAGGTATTCAGGACAACTAGACAACGTGTTTCCTATTTAGTGGTATTTGGGGAAAACTACGATTTTATTTATTTATTTTCTATTCCGCCTTTATTATTTTTATAAATAACTCAAGGCGGCCAACATAGCTAATACTCCTTCCTCCTCCTATTTTCCCCACAACAACAACCCTGTGAGGTGGGTTGGGCTGTGTGTGTGTGACTGGCCCAAGGTCACCCAGCCGGCTTTCATGCCTCAGGCGGGACTAGAACTCAGAGACTCCTGGTTTCTAGCCTTGTGCCTTAACCACTAGACCAAACTGGCTCTCCTAACCAACTAAGACAGGGAGTGTGAAACGGGTTAAGACAAGGTGGGCGTCTGTAGGGTGGCGGGTGGGCAGGACGCCCGTCTGAGTGGCTCACAGGCAACCCGGGTTCACCACTTGACAACAGAGTGACTGCTTACTGCTGGCAAACTAAAAGCCTGGCAAAGCGGGGGGCGCGCAACCGCTAGCTGAGAAAGGAGGCTGGGGAGACAGACCGATGGCCTTCTTTCCAACGTCTGGCGGGGCAACCACCCCCCTACATATCCGAGGCATAGTAAAGCTATTGCAGCCGGAAGAGGCAGCGGCCGAAGTCCCTCGACAGCCTCGGCTTCCACCTTCCACCTCTGTCCTAACCGAAGATCAAGCCGTGGCGGCCCGCGTGATTAGTATCCCGGGTTCCCTCTTCCCTCGCAACTCACCGTCCGCCACTTCCTCCCAAAACTTCCCCTCCCGCCGCCATTTTAGCGCTTCCTCCTGAGTGTTCCGGGTGGGTACGGGGAGAGCGAAGGTTCAAATCGCGCAACGGGCTGCGTCCTGAGCGCTCTCCCCACCCAGACTGGGAAGGCTGAGCGGGAGGGCGAAAGCAGCAGCAGCAGCAGCAGCTCGACGGCGCAGCGCTTTAACGGGCGTTTCTTCTCCGAGAGTTAAGAGCTGGTAACAACGCAGAGACGTTACCCCTTATTCCTCCAAAGCGGGTTTTTTGAATCCCTTTTCAATCATGCTGCCTCCCGTGGCAAGAGGCGTCGGATGGCTTCTCGTTGGGCTCAGCCTGTTTACTTATGGGTTTATGGGATAAACCATTCCCGGTGAGGAGGCGAAGTTCCCCTAAGACGCTTTAGCGAAACCAAACAAATCGCGTTATGATTTAGCAGTGTTTTTTTCAAACTTAGCCATTTTAAGATGTGGGGACTTCAACTCCCAGAATTCCCCATCTAGGGAATTCTGGGAGTTGAAGTCCACACATCTTAAAATGGCTAAGGTTGAGAAACTGATTTAGCAGAATGGGCTCAGTAGCTGCTAGGGTTTTTGGTTAAGGCTCTTTTTATTCCCCAATGCAAATAAAGTGGCTGGGGAAGGCTGCCTTTAACACCCAACTATACAGCACTTGTTGTGGTAGGAGTGGAGATAAAAGGCTTCTAATTGTGGTGATGCAGTCTATGCCTGGCAGAGCCACCATGGTTTAGAGATTGCCTACCTCGTGTGTTGGACCTTGGCTTGAAACCCAGATCGGATCACATCTATTTGGTGCTTTAATGGGACATGGGAAATCACCAGGGCTGTAGGTCTGGCTGCAAACTCACATATTTCAAAAGCAGGCAATAAGTGGCTTCAGCATATCTAGGTAGTCACTGAGGGCTCAGCCTGATCCAAAGGAGCTTTTGTCATTGTCCCTTACACAGAGGGCCATTTCTATTTGCAGTTTAAAACCACACCAGTATACTCCAGAAACCTCCATGTTACTGTTTGATCATCGATGTGCTGGGACTGCAATTAGGAGTGCTGGGGAGCTACATGTAACCCAGAGAGTCCCCATCCCTGCCATATAGTAGCAAGCTGTGCTCTTCTATTCAAAGAAAGGAGCAGCTAGCAAGCCATCCTTTAACAGTACCCACCAGCAGTAACAGATGAACTGAAAACTACTTTTAAAATGAGAAACAGACTGCTGCATTGAACACTTTTTACAAATTCATTGTAAATTCACTTTGCAAATAGTTTAAACATGACAACTCGGTGTCATTCCTCTTTGAAAATTTATAACAATTTGAACAAAAGCAGTAGAAACTAGTCTAATGACAAAAGGCAAACTTGTTCATAGATGCTGGAAGTACATAAGAGTTCAACATTTTAATGAAGAGCAAATACACAAGATTGAATGAATTGTAATTGATGCTTGGTATCAATACTTTTCAAACATAGAAATATGAAAATCCTAAAGAACAATTGAAGGTTAATCATGTTTCCAAAGAGGTACCACATAGTATAACAAGCCAGTTTAATCTCAGTTGTTGAATAAGCTACAACTGGCTAGTTTCCAACATTACACTAAACTGTAAACAGATTTAAAAACCAAAAACCAGGGTACAACCAACAAAGCAAGCCACAGAATGTGTTAACTCAGTGTCTTCCAGAGCAAGGTATTATTTGGTTGATATGGGAGAAATCCCTTTTTTGGTATTATGTTATTACTGACAGTTGCTCTCAAGATTGTGTATAAATATAACCAAGCACTATTATGGCTTTTGCTATAAAATATTTTATATTCTCTAATTCTCTATTACTAATGTAATAATGGCAGTTTTGCTCTCTTGATCATTAAAGGCAAACTGAATGAAATAGTATACATCAACATTACTAAGAAAACTGTTGATATGATACATTTCTCCTGATGTGCTCTGAGAACTTAAAAGAAAAAAATGTGACATTTTGTGGTATACTTGGAAAGGGTATCTTCCTTGTTAACCCTAGGATCT
This sequence comes from Charina bottae, assembly GCA_023362775.1. Taxonomy (NCBI): domain Eukaryota; kingdom Metazoa; phylum Chordata; class Lepidosauria; order Squamata; family Charinaidae; genus Charina; species Charina bottae. Next base: position 60,407,223 of record JALMGJ010000006.1, read on the forward strand.
TGGAAAGTCTGACAGATCTACACAGCTGTCTTGAAATTTGTATATCCAGTGAAAATATATCCAGTAAAACATAGCAAGTAGTTTAAAATATCACCATACCCACAAACATTCAGGAAAAACAACATACTTTTCACCAAGCCACCAGGTATTACTGGCCAATATCATCTACCCTTCAAACTTGAAGCTATTTCATCTACATATATCTTGACCTGGATTAGGCATCAGAATGAGCTGGAAAACAATGACATTACCACATACATACACACAACATAAATGCATCATACTATGGAGTTTTGAGAACTTTTTGCTAATTAAACAGTACATCATGCATATTCTGGATATGTAAACAGGAAACAATATTATGGGAAGAGGGATAAAGCTAACATATTTTTAAACTATCCCAACAATACTAAAATGAGAAAGCTTTTAATTCTAGTTAAGAGGAATCTTTAACTAGAAGTAGGCAACTTTTGCCTGACCAGCAAATAGTTTTGTTCAAAGGCTATTTGAAAAGCCTCCCATGCTTAGATGTGGCATGTTGGCTGCAAGCTTTCTAGCACCGTTTTTACAAATGTAGCTCATCCACACCCCACTTTTGCTTTATCTGTGGAGTAAGTGGTTTGCCAATCTGATTTAGGAGCTGGAAACTGCTGTCCTTTCTTTAGTTCACGTTTCACCAGTGAATGCATTTAGGTAAGGATTAACAAAATAAAATTTGAAAGTGTGATTCTTTATCACAAACGTATAGAAGATAGGATGAAAAGCTGGAGTTGCAGTACTGGTGTAAGGGGAAGTACACCACTTTTCTACACTAAGATTGGTTTCTAGAATTGATAGATTGCACTAATCTTAGACTGCACTAAGATTGGTTTCTAGCAATGCTAGCATTTCTAGCATTTAATACCAGTTACCTTCTGTCTTGCTGTGAGAATAATCAATGAGCCTGGGAATGCTATATAAAAAGATTTTGGGAGGAATTGGAGAGAATATTTCCAGCTTAACTGCCTAAGGCTAAGGCCAAAAGACATATATTTTTTAAAATGCATAGGAGACATTAGAAGGGGCAGATTTGGTAGCCTAGCCTTACCTGTCTTGCCTAAGATACTACTGTGTCTATTTCTGTCCCACAAAACTGATTTATTTCAAATTATACTCATTAGGATAACTTTAGTATGGTTATTATCAGCACTGCAATTTGAATGTTTATGAACTTTTAAAAATACTTATATGCAAAGCAATACTATACCATGAATTATTCGACACACAAGGTAAAAAGCAAATCTAAAAGTCAGTTGTGAAACAGTGCAAAAATTTAGTGGTAAAGCATTGTCATTTAAAAAAAACCCTCCATAAATAAACACTTTCCTTTCAAACTGTGCAGTGGCATTCCTGAAATGGCTGGTTAATATTAATATTGCCATTTCTGAAACTGTAAAACTATTTTGCCTTTTAGCTGTTTATTTGTATATTCCAAAATATATTGGCTGCATCCTCATTCAGATATGCAAGCATAAATGCATTTAATCAGTTATTAAGTCAGGAAGTGATCCTTAGCTATTTGAATATAACTGTCCTGGGGCAGCTAAGAACGGAAAAGCTGGGGTTGTTCTTAAAACAAAACCTATTATACTTCATTTTTAACTAGAATGAAATTAATCTTAACTTTTGAACTTCATATTCAAATGCAGATTAGCTATCTAATCTGGGATCTAGACATAGAAGTAGGCAACATCTTTTATTTTCTCCCATTCCCTAAAAATGTTTATATATGTTTAGGATCAGACCCAATTCCATATATTCTCATTGCTAAAATTATCAAATTATACAACATCAGAAATGTTATCTAGTTTTCCTACTTAAATAGTTTGATTCAGAAAACTTGGTAAAGCAGTGTAATCAAAACAATGGCAAGAATACACTAGTTGTGAGGTAATTTAAAAAACCTGTTTATGCTCATGTGTATTATACATCATTCCATGAATTGCAAGGGTAACAGGATCCATATTTTGTGAAAGTGCTCCAGTTGCAAATACAACTTAAGTGAAGTCATTTTGCAGTTATTTTCATTCACCAGATCAACATTAACTCAAGCAAAACTTTTTTTTGTTCAAGTTCAAGGCTAACAAAGCTTTCTAAATTCTTAGACATTTAACAGTGCATATCATCTCTTTTTGTGCAAACCTCTGAGAAATGCTATCACGAATCTCAACCAAAAGGATTAAAAGTATCAAACCAGGGCACATCAGCATAGAATGCAGAATCACAGTTCACAGCACTGGAAGAGGATGGTACCTTTCTAGAATATTACTAATACTAAGTAAACCCTGTTCATGCTATGGCATGAGCCATTCTGCATAAAACACACGTTAATTTTTCAATACAAGAATACGTTTTAAAATTTGTAAGTACCAAAAAATAGTAATAGTTCTCAAAACCTTTAGCATTTCCTTTTTGTAAATGCTTCATGTGCAGAGCAGATGTCGATTTAGCAAAATTAGTTTTACAGGAAAGGGAATTTGGACTCTGAAGCAGATTTTAATTGTTACATTAACTTAGAAGCAATATAGGATCCTCCAGTTCATAGAAGGGTATAGAGCTAGCCTGGCTTTCCCCAGAGTCTGAGTCATAAGGAGCATCTGGAAGCTCCATGAAGCTACAGGCCAGTTGTTCATCTTCAACTTCTGATCGGATATAGCAGGAATTATTAGAAAATTCCTCCTCTTCCATAGTGTTGAAATCCTGGGGAATGTATAGCATCCCTGGGTAGTTCCTGCTCACCAAGTCACTTGTTGTTTTCAGTGAGATTTTCCTAAAGGCCATCAAATGCATATGAGAAAACTTTGAGTATTTGAAACGTTTAAAACCTAAAGATTCTATAGCAATTTTCCAGCTCTTCATCATCATAGCATGGCGATTCTGATGGGAAGAGTCAGGAGTGATAATAAGGAGCAATCCATTTAATACAAGTAGTTCGTGGGCCTTTTTGCAACATATCCATCGCTGATAGGGTGAAGGGAAATAAGAGAGGAGGAGGGAAAAGACCACAACATGAAATAGTTCTCCAGGCAGGGAATCAATAGGATTTTTCAACTGTTTCAAAAAAGCATCAATGGCATCTTGTGCAAGCTGAAGAGGCTGATGAATCTGAAGGTTTAAAAAGTCACATTTGTAGACACTCTGGGGGAAGAAATACAGATGCAATGATATACTTGGTGTACAAGTAAGAAAGATGATAACTCAGTTAAAGAATTCTTAAAATCAGTAATAGAACTTTTAGTTGATCAATTACATTTTTACCTGGGTAAAATATTTTTCAAGTTAAGCAAGCAGCATGCATTGGTTTTAGTAAAGTATGTGTGTTTTTGCCTATATGAAAAAAAAGGAATATGTAATAAAATACATATTTTATGAATGGATTTTGTTTACTGTTTTTTGTGAACAGAACTGAGAGGGGAACAATTTCTCCTCCAACCCTGCTATATTCCCAAAATCTGCTCTGGAGCCTCAGAGATTCTACAGGGCAGAGATTTGTGGGGGGAGGAGAGGGGGCTGGAAGGAAAGAGTAAAGCACGAAGTCTTGTTTTGTAAGCAGACTATTTTGTTAATTATGGACCTTGACCCTCCCTCCAAAATATATGCTACTTTATGAAGCATGAGAAACAATGAACTATGAAACTGAAAATAATAATCCAGAACATATAGCAAATCCAGTAGTTAAATCCAAAGTATATGGCTGAGTACTCAAGCTTTAACCATACTATACCCTAAGGCATAGCTTTCCAAACTGTGTGTCACAACACACAGTTTAGTGTGTCGCGAAGCGGCGGCATGGGGGGGGGGGGGTGCGGCGGCGGCGCGCCATCAGCGCTTCCGCGTTTTAGCGAGGCCGCCGCCGCCGTGCATGCTGCCACCGCGCATGCTGCCGCTGCTCGCCCCCCCACACCACCACCGCTGTCGGTGTGTCGCCAATGGCGGCACTTTGGAAAGGAATGGATTTAGATATACTATAGTAAAGCTGAAGTTGTCAGTCATGTGTCCATACGTTGGACTTAACTATTTATTAATACATGCAGTTTCTCTCTACATAAAAAGCACTCTAGCAGTATTAATAAAAAGACAATTGTAAGAGATATATGCATTATTACTACTAATTTTAGGTTTTTTAAATAAAACAATAATTGTATAAATAATACATTTTATGATTTTATTATCTGCTTTTGGGACAAGTTGCACTGTTATTTCATACCTCAACAGCTGGGACAATATCAATACCAACAGTCAAAAACTCTTCAAACTTCAAAAATGGATTAAAACAGCTGCCAACATCAAGTAATCTTATCTTTCCTGAAGGATGTAGCAATCTAAATGGAAGGAAAAAAAATGAAATCTACCTCCAAAACCCCACCACCTTAATCATGGAAATTCTATTCAAAGTAGGAAATATGTTACAGTTTTAGAATTAATGAGTAAGATTTGCATAGAAATAATTGAACCTTTTTGATCTTGCAGGTAGTCACTGAGGTAATGATTGAACTGGGTTTTTATTTAAACAATAGATTATACAACATGTCAAATTTTGAAAGATATGGAACATTCAGTGAACTTCTGGCTCATGAGATACACATTTGGCAACACGGCACCAGATATAGCTACTGTGTATGTAACAAGAAAATCTATATTTTCCAAGTTCTAATGTATGCAGCTATTTGTTAAATAGATATTATACCTATACAATGAGTTTTAACAAAAAAGCCTGTTTTATATTTTTCATCTAAACTGGCTGCTTGCTTTGGGATATTTTAATTCTATACAATACATTATAGCCATGCTATATGAAATATGTACCTAACCTACTAATTTTATACCAGTTTTAACTGTCATGGTTTTCCCCAATGAACTCTGATATCAAACTTTAGTTTGATAGCGGTAATATTTTTATTGTTGTTAGAGAGCTATACAACCAAGAAGAAACAGTAACTGGTTGTATAAGTCTGTTGTATAGGCTTTATAAGAGGATATAAACCAACCAAAGCTAAGCATTTAAATCACACTGGTTTTAAACAGGAAAGCTAGATCACACAATTAACTAATATATTAAGCACAGTAATGCTTAAGAGTCCTATTTACCCAAATTAATAAATTCAAAGTATGACACAAAAATTAACTCCCTATACATAATCACATCATGATTAGACACTTACTCATCCATTATAGAACTATGGCTTGAATTATCAGTAGAAACCTCCATTTTTGAATGAACACTTGTGGTTTGAATGCTTTTAGTAGCAAGAGCTGCTCTTTTCTCATCTTTTTCCAGTGCCTTCCGTTTTCCACCATTTTGAAAATATTCCCGGGATACACTTAAGGCAGAAAGGCAAAGACAGCTTTTTTAAGAAAACATGTTCCTTTGGTATCCTATTACACCCAAGATTATAATTATTCCATATTAAGATAGTGTAATTTAAACTAATTACACTTCATGAGAATGCATATAAAATTAAATGGATTTAAGCTAAATGCTAAAATAACTGCAGAAACTGTTCAGTACTGTGCAATTCCAGTGACCCACACAGTCCTGTAGAATTGCATGTACCACCATTTCCCCTCTGTTCTACTTCATCCTTCATCATCTTTCTTTCCCTTGTCTGCATCCTGCATCTTCAGTGCTATTTTCTATGGCAAGTTACTCTTTCTAGAAAACATATTTAGTTCATCTAGGAATTAAAAACAGTGATCAAACTGTCAGTTCTGAACTGTAGGCTCTTTAATATGATTGCAGGGTGAAGACTACAGAATTCCTATGTCTATGCTACAGAGCTCATAGTTTTGCTAATGGCTTTATATACATATTAGAAAGCATGAAGGACAATACTGTATGGGATCCTGTGGGACATCACATGTCCAGTGCCACAGGGTAAAGCACAAGTTCCCAATTACTTTTGAAACCAACTTTGCAAGTAAAACTGGATCCTCATGGCTTTCAATCCTAATCCACAGAACTGGATTAATAGGATATTATAATCATTGGTACTGAAAGCTGCCAAAAGGTTACAGAAAGTCAACATTATCACAGCATCCCAATCTCTCTCTGAATAGAGATCTTTACATTAACTTTGTTTTGTGCTGAAGCTAAGCCTAATACATACTGTATTGAGTTTTGATCAGGAGTAGGCAATCTGATACTCTCCATATATTTAGAATTTCAACTCAAGCAAGTAAAACCAAAAGCCAAGAATTGGGACAATGTAGTAAAAAAAAAAAGATGTGGAGGGTATCAGTTTTTCACAATTTATTTCTGGTAAAGATAATCTATTTTATTCAAGAATACTTAGAAATGGATCATCATCATTCTCATTATATACTTAGGCTAAAAACAGAAAATTCACAATTGGTTGATAGTTGTTATTAATGTTTAGGTCCAGTGAGGCTTTCCTCAAGTGTGTCTTCCAAATTTCTACTTCACTACAGATAGATTTTTGTCTATCAGGCAGTGGTAACCTTCTGAACCCATTCAGTCCATCCCTTTCAGCTTGATTAAAAATAATCAAGATAGGCATGGGTTAAGAATATAGGTGGATGGTTGGACCTCCTCAAGCACCTTTTCCATATCCTGCAAAACACATCCCATGAAACTGGAAATTTATAGTACTCCCAGTAACTTCCAAAAAGCCTGCGAGAGATGCATTTTCAATAATATGTATATAGCATTTCCTTTCATTAGATTATGTAAAGATTTACCTGTAGCACCATTCAATGCGACCTTCTCCTTCACAAGTTTTAGCCCAGTGATTATCTGCCAGGTTTTTCATTGCCTCAGCATATTCACAGAGAGTTTCTTCATCCTCACAATGTTCACGCCATATTTTATCAAAGTCACCCACTAAACAAAAACACACACGCACAAACATAATATGGGAGCAACTATTAAAACTTCAGTGAAAGAAATTATCGCAATGAGGTAGGATACAGTATATCCCTATACATTTCCTACTTAACAAAACCCACTGTAATGTGAGCAACTGATCCATACAATTCTACCCCTTCCCAGGCTCACTTGAGGATAAGAATATATCCATTAGGATAGCGTTCCCCTTTCCGATTGTTCATGCCTGAAACATTTTGTGCCATGATTTCTGAAGAAATTTAAAAAATAGAAGTCATTCCTTCACGCTTCCCTCCCATGCCTGATAAAAGACCTGTAATTCCCTAATCAAAAATTTCTACTTGTTTTGCTGACTTCGCAGGCAAACTGTGTGTACCAAATTATTAATACAACAAACTATTACTCTATAACCACCATTTCTTGAAACCTCTCATCACGCTGGTGCAATTGACACTGATGATTGTATAGCAAGGATGCAGATTCTCAGGCTCAGCTAAGGCACTATTCCTCAGGCCTGTGATTAGGAGCTGTCACTTCAAAGTACTCACAAGTAACTTGACATGGCAGACTTCCACAGCTCAGTTTGGCCTTCACCTACAACCAACCAAAACTGGTTGACTTAACAAAGTAGGAGCACCATGAAGCAACAGGCTCCACTGAACAGTGTTTGCATCTGTGTATGTGTGAGAGAGAATCATCATATACACACACTCGTGTGTGTGTACAGATGGGGACTGCCCACTTAAAGTATTATTTTGATTTTTATCTATTTCCCCCCATGTGGCCCATGCAGCATTCAAAAGAATAAAAACAATTTTAAACAAAACAAATAAAATATTCTTTAAAAAGTATGAAAATTAAAACAAAGTTCATTAAAAAAAAATCTAAGAAGCTGAAGCAATTGTTCACTACAAACAGCCAACTGAATAGGTATGTCTTCAGCTGTTGATTAAAAGAACACAGTGGAACAGGTTTCATAATTGGGAACTGCCACCTTGAAAGCCCTACTCATCACCACACTGTGAATTGAACCCTTTAGGGAAAAGACAAACTGGGCCTCCCCACCTGATCTTAATGCAGGAGTCGGGTGGTATTGTGAGAGCAATTTTTAAAGAATATTCGATTCCTCAAACATTTAGAGTGTTATAAAAAAGGTAAAGGTTCCCCCCGCACATTTGTGCAGTCGTGTCCGACTCTAGGGGCCGGTGCTCATCTCTGTTTGTTAGCCAAAGAGCCAGCGTTGTCCGAAGACGCTTCCACGGTCATGTGGCCGCATGACACGTGTGGAACGCTGTTACCTACCCCCCGAAGTGGTACCTATTCATCTACTTGCATTTGCATGCTTTCGAATTGCTAGGTTGGCAAGAGCTGGGGCTAGTGCAGGAGCTCACTCCGTCACGCAGGGCTAGGGATTCGAACCTCCAAACTTGCGATCTTCCAATCGACAAGCCTGGCGTCTTACCCGCTGAGCCACCACGCCCCCCAAGAGTGTTATACATGAAAGTTAATATCTTAAATTGGGCCTGGTACTGCATAAGCAGTAAGGGCAGTGTTTTTCAGATGGTCCCATGTAGTTGCCCAGCTTAACAATTCAGATGCTGCATTCTACATCAGTTGTAGCTTCCAGATAATCTTCAAGGATAATCCCATGTGGAGTATATTAAAGTAATCCAGTTGTCAAGTTTTTAGGATAGGCTGCCCCAATCCAAATAGGGTCATAAACTGGCAAACCAGCTAAGCATAGGCACGAGTCCTCCTTGTCACTGAAGTCCCTAATGCACCAAGTCAGAGACTGCAGCTAAGGAGAACCCCTTGCTTTGCATCAATTCCTTCAAAAGGAATACCCTATATTGCCCAAAACAGGCCACCTTTTTAATTCCCAGGCCTCAGAACTACCTATTCATAGCGTTTCCATATAAATCCAGCTTCAGTTTCCTGGCTGCACCCACTTTCTCGGTCTTCAGGCAACTGTTAAATACCTGCACAATCTCTCCTGATTAAGATGGAAAGAGGAGATACCATAATCATACTGATATCAAATATCTGAACTACCACGCCCAAGTGGCTTCATGTAGATACTGGAGGAAAAAAAACGAACCCTGTGGGGCTGTCACTAATTAAGCACAATGGAGACAGAAATCAATGACTGTCACTCTTGGTAGTGACCCTACAGTTTAAAAAAACGCAGCCATGTTAGACCCTCCTTGCTAGATCTTAACAGTCATACTGGGCAAATTATTAGAGAAAAGGTAGCTTGCCGATCCTCAACAACAATCTGGCCACAATAACAAATTAATTAGTTAATGCTCACATAAACTTATGTTCAGTAATTATGTGGGCCAATTTAGAGCAGATGTGGATGATTTTATCTTCAAAATGCTTCACAAATTTATTACAGTAAACTGTTGGGTGATATGCTGAGTCTGCCTTAGGACTAACTTTGAGCAGCAACCTACCACCCAAGGAGGTTTTGCTGGGTTGATGTCTTAAGATGTAATGATGGCAGAGAAGTTAACACTTTTTGTTGCTATCGCTGCAACATAATAGGCAGATGTGTTCTGACTTGTGCTTAGTCAATCAATCAGTTTATTGATTAGCCCTTAGGCCATATCAGAATACAAGATTAAACAATAAATGTTAATAAAACTCTATATAAAATTAATATAAAAGACAAATTGAATAAGAAGTAAATAAAAATACGGTAGATAAGTATACATATAAGTGAAAATACACATCATATTTCTGTGTCACCCCTACAGTTTATCCCGATCAACCCCACATATGTAGATCTCAAGCATATTGATTTGCTTAAATACAGTGCTGTATTATATGTTATTTTTGGGTCTTGGCCACACATAAAATATGTTGTTCTAATATGTGATTCCCAGTGGGTCGTTCATTTAATGTATAGGCCAAGGTGCAGATCTCTCACCTTCTTGTACAAATTACAATTGAATAATATATGTGCTATATCCTCAATTTCAGGCTCTCCACATATACCAATGCGTTCATTATAAGGGATACTGTTAAATCTCCCAAATCTGACCATTGTATCAAGCTGATCAAATCTAGCTCGTGCTTAGACTTGTGCTTAGTCATATTCATTACAAGCTTTATTCTAGCAATCTAATGATTTTTGCTTTACTGCACACAGTTCTTCAGCAAACCAAAAGAGCATTCTAGGCTACCTGTAATTGGAGAGGTACTCAGGGACAATAGCATAAATGCCCATTCTCTGCCCACTGTAAGTCCAGTGCTGTGAACTACCAACCATGTCATCTGAGAATGTTAATTAAGTCCTCAGATTCCATACGTCTCCAAGGGTAAACCATCTTAACTGGTCCCCCGACAGTTCAAATTCCACCAGTAATCATCTTTTCATGCAATTCACTTCTAATCTAATCTGTTCCTATTTCTCCTACTCCAATAATCTATGGTTGTCATGGCACAATTGAATTAGTTGTCAACCTTAATGCTGATATGAAAGTTTCCAGAAAAACTGTACTAAGTTTATTCAAGACCATTTCAACAACTGCCTTTGACAGGAAAGATGGGCAGCAAAGTTCCAAACCTCAGACAGATGAGAGAAAATTCTGATAAACGCAATCCCTGCTCCCCTTCCTTCTGGGATATGCTGGTCCTGTACCAAATATGTGGCTTGGCAGAACTGGGTCAAGACTGCCTCCAGTAGCCTGTTCTCAGTAATGTAAACCAGGTTACCTCTTTCATCCATGATCATATCATGAATGACTTGTCTTATCCATTCTGTGCTGACTAATAGCACCACAAAAAGGAGAGGTGAGCATGTCCACACAAGATTTGCTGGCAGGGAGCCAGGCTGGTCAGATTACAGCTATCTGATAGCTTTACTATAATTAGTGATAAACTAATTCCTTCTCTGCCCCATTCCCTAAAATTTTGCTGATGACAGCATCTTGCACTCTCTCAAGATCCCACTTAACCCCTTCCATTTAATGTACATACATTTCCCGAAACACCTGTAAAAAAGAATGGCACAGTTGGTTTGACCTGTAGAAATTTACACTGTATGAGCAGTAAAATATAAAGCCAGCAACATTTATGCAGAAAAGAGATGTTAACAAAGACTCTGTAACAATGACCCACCCTTTTTAAAATCCTGGTCTGTCACTTTCATACTCCCAGTAGTACTTCCTTTTACTAAGAACTTCCAAGGGGGTTGGCACATTTTTCCCACTTGGACTCTCACTTCAAGGGAATTTTTCTACAGACTCTCTCTCTGTCAGAAACTAGGGTTCTTTGGCCTTTGAGTAGCTGAGAGAACAGAACATCCCTGACGCCAAAGACAAATTGGTAGAACATAAATTATCGTAACTAGTAGCCACTGATAACCTTAACAGTACGATTAGAATCAGAGACAGTATGACTCTAAAATAGGGCTGTTCAAAGTGTTCAAAAGAGATACTTCACAAGGCATGACAGATAAATGAAACTACTCTCTTTGAATCATTAAAGCAGTTGAGTCTTTTGCAAGGCTTGGGCAACTGCTTCAAAAATTGTCCTTGGCCCTAAGAGGGCATGCATAGCCACTTCATAAAGGGCAGTGTCAGGACAAGACCTTTGTGAAGAATAAGCCAACTACACGCTCTCTAAACTTCAGCTCTGATTATTTATGTGTAATTTTATACCCAGTTAAAAAAATATCAAATTTAAATTTCCAGAAAAGCAGGTAGGCCAGCATGAATATTCAGTTACTTGGAACAATTTTTTCCACTTTAAAATGTCTGGTTTTATAAAACTAATTAGTAATCTAAAGAATGACCACAAGACAAATAAAGCTAGTGACCAGAAAGGAAAGAAACTAGTCAAAAGCTAATTAGGTTTCTCATAGATTTATTCAGAAGTTATTTATTTATATAGTTTTGAAAAGCTAAAATGTGAAGATTTTTCAGTAGCTAATTTTCTACCTTAAAATGTCAGCTTTTAGAGAAGTGCATGCTATTGATTTATGTGTAAAGATATTTGTTTATAATTCAGATAAATAAATTCCAAGAACTGAATTGGTTTGAATGGAACATTTAAACATGTTTTTTTTCCTCTGAATGAAATATTTTTGTTCATCTGCTTTTGGCAAATAACTGTAACACTAAAATTTAGCATGACATTTTAGTTTTGTTTATTTCCATGGAGTGAAACAAACATCAAGTTTTCCATCATTTCAGGAAGTGGAAAATTACCAAAAACTTTCCAGAAAGTTCATGTTACCATTAATATCAAGCCTCTTAACCTATTCTCTTCAATGTATTTAACAGGAAGAAGCTATCAAGTTGTAAGCATACACTACAATCTTAGGAGTAATGCTATTCGTTAGGCAACTTAATAAACTCATTCATAGCAACAAGTTTCCATGAAGACAGTGTAGAAGTATACAGAGAAAATGGAAAGATACACCATCATCGGATGAAACTTATAAAAAGCCAGAAGCCAAATTTGTTGTGACAAAACCCACCCATTAATATTCAATGTACATTTTAAGTGGCAACTACTCTTTCCACTTTAACTATTACATATTTTCAATAAAAATATGGATTCAGTAAAGAATCCCCAACATTTCTACCAGCAAATAAATCAAATCAGCAAGATTTTAAATACCTTTGTTTCATGTGTAAAAAAATAAATCTAGCAACCCAACCCAAAGCAAGCAATACCAGGACACATGAAAAGAAAATCTTACAAAAACATTGCTACAGTGTCACTGTAATAATAAGAACTTCAGAAAATATGTCTTGCATGGGCTTGTTAGGATTCAAGACTGCCCTAATTTCTTTTTACTACTACTTTTCAAAGACATTAAATGGAGTGCATTCCTTTGGCATCTTCATAGTTACATTATTTGGAAATAAATTACTTCAGTTCATAACAGAAGCTACACTCACCTCCTCTTGCTTAAAAAGATCAGATCACCAATGGGTTACAGAACTATATAATGAACTGAAATTGTCCATTCTCTGCTCTGCCTTAGGCTTGCAGAGCTAAAAGTATTGTCAAAAAACAAGATGAGAACTTCTCTCTTTGGTTTGCTTTAAGTTTTTCTGCATTAGCATAGGGTTACCAGATCTGGGCTGCAAAAAATCCAGATGACTGCTAGGTGACAACAACTAGATACAGAAAAACTGTTTTTGCAGCCCTGATATGGCAGGCCTGCATTAGAATTTCAGGATCAGTAATAAAGAATATCAGAGAAGCTTATAGCAGACAATAACTGAGTTGATTTTTAAGTTCATACTACTTATAGCAAATATCTGTAAGAAAAAAATACTATGAAATCATATAATCACTTATTTCTGCTTCCAAAGATGTGGCACGAAAACAAGCCTATCCAGAATTTACATAATTGCAGAAATTAGTAGACAGAAATGGAAGGAGCTTTTACCATGAACACCAATTGCTGGGAATCCCTAATATAGCCCATAGAAGAATCTTGCAATGTATATGGGGAACTAATTACTTCTAAGAAAATGGTTTATAGTTTCTTTAAGTAGTAGTTATTGCTAATTTAAGTTATATTGTATTTATCAGTATACATGATAATTTATAGCAATGTTTGTCAAACTTTCTGAAAATGTTCAGAAAGCATGGGGAACATCCAATTAAACAAACACCCTCTCCCCATGTTTTCATCTTTAAGAGCAGAGGAGTTCAAGTTTTTCAATGAGTAAAATAATAATTGGGTATGTAAACTTTACACTAAAATGTAATACAAAATTAAATATATAATTACCATTTATGGCAGATGCTGAAGGGGCAAGCAGGTGCAGTTCTGGCAAACTAACCATTAATGCATATAGGGAGGAGGGGCTGAGGTGCCAAGCAGGCTGTGAGAAATCTCCTTAAGTGTACCAGCATTCAGCTGGCCACAGCCTGCTCACCACTTCAGACTTGCCTCTCTGCATGTAGCAAAAGTCAGCTGGCCAGAACCCACTCACTGCCGAAGCCCTGCCTCCCCACATACACTGACAGTCAGCTTGTCACCGATTACCAGTGAGAAAAGGGAGATGGTCTGGGGCAGTGGGAGGATTCTGGCCAGTGGACACAAGAAGGCTACAGCACTCCATTTAGTGGACTTCCAGAGAGAACAAGACATACAGAGAGGAAAAAGTAATAGCTAATACTTATACCACTCTAAGATTTATTTAGTTGTGGAACAACTCTTGTTATATTTTACAGCTTTCATTTAATCCACCAAATAGAAATAAGTTCTGAATATTTTAGTTCAACTAGTCATCAAAAGCCACCTTTAAAACTTAGATTTCTGCCCCTAACATGGGGGAAAAAACAGCATCTTATTTCAGTATGAAATTCCAGAACTAGGGCTCCTATTAGGGATAATACTTGCCTACATAATAAGGCTAATAGTAGCAGAATTGTTAAAATGCTCTCAAGCTGTCATATAACAATTTCCCCTTATAGTTCTGCTTTGTTAACAAAGCTATTGCATGTATTTTTAATATTTACTCATTTGTTAGCAAAGTAAAAACTATATTATATGTCCGTATATAAACTGTTGCTGATAAGTAAAGGTTCCCCCCCAGAGTCATATCCGACTCTAGAGGGCGGTGCTCATCTGTTCCTTAGCCGAAGAGCCAGCGCTGTCCGAAGACACATCCACGGTCATGTGGCCGGCATGACACGCGCGGAACGCTGTTACCTTCCCACCGAAGTACCTATTTATCTACTTGTATTTGCATGCTTTTGAATTGCTAGGTTGGCAAGAGCTGGGGCGAGTGCGGGAGCTCACTCCGTCACGCGGGGCTAGGGTCTCGAACCTCCGAACTTGCGACCTTCTGATCAACAAGCTTGGCATCTTAACCGCTGAGCCACCGCGCCCCCTATGCTGATAAGTATTTACATGTAATTTAAACATATACTATATGTAGCTATAAATGTATCAAGGATATAATTTTAAACTCACTCTGGATTATGCCTACTGAATTAAACGAGGCTTATTTTTGAATAACCATGTAAAAGACTGTACATTAGTAATCAATTTAGAAGATTTACAACTACTGTTATAAACTATTCTCAGGTACAAATCCTGCCCATCCCACACCGCTTATAATCTTCCCTCTTTCAAAACATATCACTAAGAAGCAAATAGGATATAAGACAATCAAAGGAGACAATAAATTAAGACTGGAAACAGGAAGCCAATATATTTTAAATTGTGGGACTATTTTTCAGATACAACTGAACAAATGTTATCTAGGAAATCAGCTAAAATAAACATGTTATCTAATAATTAGTTTATCAGGTAACATAAAAGATTATCTAGCTGACCTTCATCCTGACAAAGAGTCCTATCACTGCAAATACACTGAGTATGAGTAAGTTGTTTCTAAAGCTTTCTTTAAAAATTGAGTGACATTTATTTGATGTAATCATGTATATGCTGCCAATCCCAGTCACTCTAAGCATTTACAATGAAAACAATGCAATTAATAAAAACAATTTAAACCATCCATATAAAAATTCCTCAAAACCTAACTAAAATATTGGTTTTAAGTTGGCTTCCAAACTTTAAAAAGCCAGCCTCAACTTAACCCATAACAAAAAATTAACCCATAATATGGACCCTGTCATGGAAAAGAGTCCCCCGTTGGGGGAGATGGGCAGTCATATAAATTTAAATAATAAGTTAAATAAATAAATAAATAAATAAAAGATAGAACCTGTGGCAGGAACCAAAGGCTGCTCTAATACATACCTTAAATTGGGCCCAGAAAGCAACTGCTAACCAGTGCAATTGTTGAAGTTCCACTCCTCACTCAGGCTATCACATTCTGAGCCAGTGGCAGTTTGCAGAATGTTTTCAAGGGCTGTCCCATGAAGAGTGCATTGCAAGTGCCGCAGTTCAACCTCGAGGTTTCCAATACATAGTCTTTTCCCCACAAATTGAATACATCTACCAAAGTAGATATGGCCCCTTGCCATTGATCAATGCCTTTCAACATTAATGCTGAAAAGAATGACTTCCAGTATGGGAACAAAACCATAAGGACTTGGAATCAGCAGAGTTGGTCTTGTACAGTACTAGTATACACTAGTCCTTTTATCTCTTTCCCCCTCATATATTTCTAGCTACTTTTTGAAGCTTCAAAGCTGAAGAGATGGCTGGCCATTTTACTGCTGTGGTGAACAGTCTTGTCAAAGACCGCTTCAGAAACTATGAGAAACTTCCTCATTTTCATAATATTTGTTCAAGGAAGAATAGGCATTACATTATTATTTTGTTCTGCTTTCAAGACTACCCTCCTAATTTGTCAGTTAAATCACTATGACTTTTTCAAGTGGCCAGGCTGAAATACCCTCAAATAAAGAATAAAACTGAACTACACAAAAGGGTTTGTTCCACAACTCCACAAAATTCCAAGATAAATGGCTGTCTTTAAAACAAATCTTGGTCAAAGTTTTAAGGGATAGGTCAGAGCTTTCCAAACTTTTCATGTTGGTGACACACTTTTTAGACATGCATCATTTCATGACACACTCTTACAGCAGGGCATCATTTTGCGACACACTCTTACACCAGGGCACAAGGCAGGCACTAGGACCTGCACGGAATTACAGCAGGTTTGGAGGCAGCAAGGCACGCACTAGGACCTGTGTGGAATCACAGCAGGTTTGGAGGCAGCCAGGCACAAGGCAGGCACTAGGACCTGCGCAGAATCCTGGCAGGGCTCAGAGGCAGCAGCAGCCACGACACACCCAGACACTGCAGCCCACACACTAACGGTCCCGACACACAGTTTGGAAAGCTCTGGGATAGGGGTTACACTCTCCATTCTATTGACAGCTTGGATTAACCAAACAGGATTGCCAGAATGAAATCTGAACCCCTGTATTCAAGCCCAATAATCTTATATACATGTATTTTTGTCCATGCTCTTGAATCAAGTTTTATACTTCCCACAGTTCCCTTTCCAGATCTTTGACTCATTACCTCTTCTTAGGAGTACCAGCACTCTGATTTTGCAATCTATAAAAGAAACTCCTACCTATGAAATACTAAAATTAGCCAAGTAGTTCTTTTTGAAAGATTCGCCAACTGTTGTTAAAATGCCACTCTTAAAAAAAAGAGAGATAAATTAATACGTGCTTTAGAGTAAGGCACTTTATAGGAACGAGAATTAGTGGTTTTGACATGGCTTCGAATTGTGAAGCCCAGCCTCCTTGCTAAATTCTGACCGACCCAAATCCAATGATCGATTTCCCGGAAATTCTCAACTATAGCGTCCTAACCACCTCCAACGCGAACGGGGTTTTCTGTCTTTCATTTACCGCTTCCCACTTTTACACGAGAGGAGGACGCAGCCCCTTTCCCCCCACACAGGCTAAGGGCCCCACCGCCCTCCTCCTTTGCCCAGCCTCCAGTCCCAGGACTGAGAGAAGAAAGGGGGCGGTGCCCAGGCCAAAATCCCTTCCAAAGCGTTGGGGGAACAAGACGGGAGGGCGAGCCAGGCCCTGCTTTTCCGCTCCTCCTCGTCCCGCGGTGAAGACCCACTTCCCTGCGGGGAGAAAGGGGCGAGGAGGACCCGAACCTTATTACCTTCCCGGTATTTCTTGCGCAGGCGCCGGTGAACGCTCTTCACCACCCCGGAGAGCTTCTCCTGCTGCAGTTTCCGCTCTTGTTCTCGGGGCTGAGGCAAAGACAGGGTAGGGGTCCCAGGCTCAACCTCCATGGTGGTAGCACTAGCGCTCCGCGACCTCCCTCCTTCCGTTTCCCTAGAAGGGGGCGGCGGCCGCGGTCTCTATGGCACAGCGGGCAGGGAAGGCTTGCGAATGAGAAGGGTCATGTGATCACTGCATTCCCGGAGCCTGTTGGGAAATGTAGTCTTAACGCCCGAAAGCCGTTTGCTGCTGTTGACCCTTTGAGTCTAAGACTCAGAGTGGACCAGCTGTACCCAATAGGAAGAATCAAAGGGTCTCATAGCACCTTTTAAGATTAACCCCTTTCATTGTAAGGCATTAGCTTTTGTGAGCTGCAGCTCACTTCATCAGATTGTGGAAGCATGTGCCTTACACTTACAGTGACCATACGTCCTTTATTATAAAGGATGGTCCTTTATTTCGGAAAGCTGTCCTAAGATTTATTTAATTATTTATTTTCTTGGTTTTGCTCTTGAATTTTCCTTTGTAAACCTAAGTTATAAACCATTTTATTTTTAATCCTTATGAGCCTCTTTCAGATTTGCCCCTTTTTCAGGTTTGTCCTTTATTTTTTTCCAAGAAAATATGGTCATTGTACTTATAATAGAAGCCGCTCACAAAAGCTTGTGACTTTTAATACAATTTGCACATCTTAAAAGGTGCTATCAGACTGATTTTTGGCTACCTTAGACTAACGGGGCTCTAATGGGAAGAAGTTTTTGAAGAAGGAATCTTTAATACCAGCCTTTTATTTGAATGCAAAGAAGCCTGTTGATGTGATGATAGAAAGACTAATCTGAAAATATCAATCTTGCTTCTTTGCTCCTTCAGTAGAAGTTATTCGATAAAATGGAAGGGTTTCTCCAGGCTGGAACGATTCACGTACATGACCCTTTTAATTCTGAAAATGGACAGGGATGTCTGCAAATTATAGACGGCTACAGCAGCTCCTTTCCTCCCTCTTCCCCCCCCCCCCCCCGTTTTCTTTTGTGCACTCTGGGTATCACAGATACTAAGACTAGATCCACACGCTTGCCTACAAATGCAAGCTGATGCCCGTTTGCTCCCTCCCCATTTTCCTCTGCCAGTGCAATGCAGAAAGTTGATTACAGAAAGAGCAATCAGTTGCCACCAACTCACCTGAGCTCTGCTTCTTAAGCTGGTGGTGGCATAGTAAGGATCAGATTCACTTTCCTAGCAGGCAAGCAGCAGCCACTGCAGAACACACTGAACATAAACTACTTTTAATGCAAACCCAGTACACTGGGTTAGTTAATACTTCAGTGTGTCACACAAATACAGAACATTTAAATTAACAGAGTAACTCGTGGCTAAATTAGCCAGGGGTAAGCATTGCATGCTACACACTGGCAGTGCATATATTGCCTTCCTGATCAATACCGCACAAAGTGTTGGTGGCTAAAATGAGGATATCATTTTCCCTATGAGTTACAGAGAAATGGGAATTCTGTCCAGCATGCCAAATATTTTCTGTTCTGTTTCTCAACAACAACAATTACACAACAAAGAATTGCTTTTTTTCCTTTTTAACATAAACCACAATGAAAGCAAAAGAGAATAGGTTAAAAAAAGTACTTTCATACATACTATTGCTGCTATCTCGATAGTCTGGCCTTGTCATTCTGTTGAATTGGTAAAGCACACAACATACCTTCTTTCTAACCAAATAATGCTAAGTACATTTAGTTATGCAACAGCCCTCTTAAGTGTGATGGCTGAGCCAAGTGACCTATTTATCCATTTGGTGGGCTGGTCCTGAAAGCAACTATTTAGATGATGTAGTCCTTTAAGTGGGTGGGAAACGCTGATAACTGATATGCAAATACTCAAAAAAAGCTTTCTAGAAGTAATTTTATTGCTACATTTAACCTTTTTCTGTTTCCTACTTTTATTACCCTTAATCTGTGTTACTTTTATTACCCTTAATCTGTGTTAAGTTTAGTTGTATCTGAAAGACAAGATTTAGATTAAATTGACTCATTTTCAAGAGGAGATAAATAATCTCTACCCAGTGGCAAATTTGATCTTTTGAGAAGGTGTCATGAGGGCTATCACAACACAGTTGTCAGGGTGAATGTGGCCAGTCACATACTTTTTAATTCAGTATCACTTCAGATTCTTTCTTGTCTCACTCATACATACTCACTCATACAAAGAAGTGTAGCCAGGTAGTCACTATAAATGATCTGCAAATCAATTAACCTACATTCAACTTTTGCAGCTTATGCAGTTGTTAATAGCTTATGTCAATACAGTGAATGAACAAATGAATGGACAGAATATGCATGTCTATAGCAAGGACAACTGCCTGTCCTGAACCTCTTTCCCTTGTCGAAGCGAAGCGTGAGAGCAGGGAACTTATTGAGGATCTTATACTCCTAGTTACAATGCTGAAAGAGGAAAATGTGTGAAGCTTTTTGTTTCTGCCACAACTCTCTTTTTTCCTCTTGGAATTTCAAAAATAATCTTGACAAATATTTAACCCAAATAAGTGGTGTCTAGTTACACTTTATATTTCAATTAAAATGCAAAATTGTACTATAAATATATTAGATTAAAATTTTCTAAATTAATTGAAATGCTAAACATAATTGCTTATATTTAAGGATTCGGTTGTATGCATAACGTATATTTAGCGTTTTGCTTGAATGTTTTATATCTTGTTAAGTATATTTATAGAATATGAAA